>CALNHX010005222.1:0-111213 GCA_940337035.1 Agriotes lineatus
CTCCGCTTCTTATTTGGACCACGAGCAAATCACAGCCAAGAAATGCACCAAAACCAGATGCACAGCTTAACACCTTTTATCATCTGCAGAGGCGCTTGGAAATAATGCAAAACCTCTACAGCCTATCCAACGACACTGCACTTATGTGAAAACATTTCGTAATTGTAAAAATTGGTATTTACTTATTTCTTATTATCTTACTTTTGGCTTCTGCCCCCCTCCCTATTATTTTACATGGTTTCCTTTTACGTTCTGTTATTTTAGTTTAAGGCTAACACTATTTTTATTACAGTTTGAACCTCATATTACTTCAAGAATAATGTTATTTTTACAATTTTCAATTAAAATTGTAACAGAACAGGAGGGCCAGTTTGGCGATCTTGTTAATCGTAGGAGATTTAGTTAAATGGAAAATCTTATGTATAGTTTTTTTTAAGTTTTTGAGTTATCTTTAAAACCAAATTTTTGGATATCCAATTCTATTTTTCTATCGCTAATATTAAATTTAGAGTGAAACTAACAAAACTTTCTTATAGTAAATATTAATGGACTTAAAGATTACGTTATTAATTTGGTATCCGACGTGTTGTCTCTGGCAACCATCATAAACTTATTATTTTTAAATACGATCCTTATTTGCTGAGGTCAAATTTTAGAAGTGCTTGTTATTTTGAATTGAACATTACAATTTAACTACGTTTCAAGGCTTTGTGACCACCATCAAGAAATTCTTTGATACAGTCTTGTGTCGTTGTTTTAGCTTTTGCAATTTAAAGAAAGGCGTAATGAGCCGCATTGGATGTTTTTAATTCTTAATTCTTGGAATACAAAAAATTTTCAATAGTAAGTAATTTATTTACCTTAGTTATAAACACAACAACTGTGGCTCATTAGCTTTTCCTGTAAATTACCGAGCTAAAACAACGTTTGAAATGTAATATGGCACAGGTTCGTATCGAAAAAGTTTTTGATGAGGTTAAAAAAACTCGAAACGTAATTAAACCATAATATGTGTACATTGTTGAATTCAGAATAAAATGGCTTTTAAAATGTGACATCAGAAAATAAGGACCGTAAAAAAATAGGTTGATGATCGTTGCTCGAAGACGAAACGAGAGATAAAAAAGTTGATAACGTAATCTTTAGGTCCATTAAATGTTGCTATAAAGAAATTTTGTCAATTTCGCCCTATCTTTAACCCGAGTGTAGTCTCGCGTCTTAAACTTCCGTTAGTGGTCGGTTCAACCGCAGTTAGTTTTTTAACAGAACCTTTTTCATAACACCTACTTGTTATTTGCCAATAACAGAACTGTCAACCTGACTGAAAAGTTCCTTATAACAGCCATGGCCATGGCTAGGGTAAATTAATTAGCCTCAAGGCAAAGTATTTTTTAAAATGTGCGGTTGAATCGACCATAACGCGACCAATCCCGGGTTAATATTAATGTCAGAAAAAATAAAACTAGAAATACAAAAATTCGGTTTTTTAAGATAACTCAAAAACGATTAATTATATCAAGAATTTGTTTGCGTTATTTTGTTAGCGCTATAATTAAGCAACTTTTTTCCCATTAAACCAAATTTGTATTCTTATCGTGGATGCAACGTATATTTCTTATTAAAATTATTATGTGTATGTATTATTGTCTTACATAAAATATTTTTGCATGTTTTATAGAATGTTTATGACTACCCTTTAATAAAGGTTTAATTTATGTATATGTTTTAAAGAAAGTGGTAAACTAAAGTGTCAAAGCTTCACTTCCAATTATTTTCTAATGGTCTTTTTAACTCTAAGTGCCATTATATCAAACATTCTTAAATTAAGGGTAATGTCTTTATTTCAAATATTTTATAAGTATAGCAGTTCGAATGCGCTTCTAAATTTCTATAAAACATTTGTATTTTGATCAGTTAAATTGTCAACGACGTTATATCTCAAAACAAAGGTCAAGCGATAGTTTATAATTTCACTAAGAGATCCATTTTAAGTAAAATTTAAACATTCTTGGACTTTGTAAGTGGATAACTGGATATTAGGAATTTACAAAGATGATTAAGAGCGCCCTTCATTTAACTAAATGTTCTCAAAATAAACTGTCTACCTGTTTACATATTTTTGTTTTGTGTGCGGTTTTTGTTGATTATAAGGTATACGCATTTCAAATTGTTAATTCTAAATGGCGAGTTTCAGATAGCACATGTTGTTCTGCATTTTTAAAATTGATGTATAAAAATGTGAGATCTAAACTTCGTTTGATTGATTGAATACTATCAAATTCCCACTAAGGTTCTAGTAAATATATTTTCTAATTTGGTACATTTTAGATTCACCTATATGGTTTGAAGTATGATTTTATGTTGATTATTCATATTTAGTTCCATATGCCTACACTACTAACTGATTTGAAATAATTACATCCCCATGTTACATAAAATACAGACGCCCAACATATTATGCAATTAGAAAACAAATTTTTGTATGAAATTTCAAAAGTTTGATAACATTTGCAACGAGCTGGTTTGTGTATAACTACGCCCAAAAAAACAAAGTTTGAAAGTAGCCAACTAATATTTCTATTGTTACAACCAGCACATCGTATGATAAAATTTGTTACACAAGTATTCGGTATAGTTAGCAGTAACGACAATGCTAGTGCACGTAATAATTTCATCTAATTATCAGGAGCAATAAATGACTTAACAGATTAGGGCGCCAGGTTTAATAACTTACCATAACTCACCTCGCGAACCACACGGAGTTAATGAGCTGCCATATAAGACCACCTCTAAGGAGATTATAAATACAAAATAAAAACAAAATGGACTAGTGTCACAAATCAATATTACGCTTATTTGTAACAACAAAAATGAAGTACAGGAAAACAGTAATAATGTCAACTCTCACCAATGACGGTGACTTCGTGAACGCAAAACAAATAAAAAGTAAATTATTGACATGTTACTCGTAATATTAGATTCTGTTTTTTTCATATTGTAGAAAAACTTATTTTTGTATTGTAAACTTGTAATGGGTCAGTTTATAATTGGGTTCTCGCTTATGGACCCGCTACATTTTAAAAAAAGAAATGAATATAATAAATGAAATGCATAAATAGTAGACAAAACCAAAAAGGTCTGACTTAAGTGAGTGCGTAGCGTACCAATCAAGCGAAGTCTTAATGGCGCAATTAACTGTCAATCAAACGTTTACTATTTTTGATGCAATTGAAAACGTAACATGAAATCACAACACTTATATAACACACACAAAAATCTAAAGTTTATAGAAACATAAGTTCAATCAAAGAGAGAAATAGATGCCGGCCACAGACAAGATGGACGAATGATATAAAAAGAATAGCTGGTTTTAATTGGTTACAGAAGACAAATAATATAGACCAATGGAGGAAATTAGGGGAGGCTTACATCCGACGATGGATGACATAAGCTAATGATGATGATGAAGTTCAGTCGCTTACAAAAATGTAACATTTTAGGCCCGCTTTCAGTAACTTTCTCCAACGGGCGAATTTCTTCAAACCAGTAATTTTCCTTGGATGCGTGAGATGTATTACTAAGCACCCAAAAGATTAGAGAGATTGAACGTTACATGCTAGGGATAATCTGAAAGATACATTGCTGCAGGTGTCCATTTCTTCATTCAGCGGGAGGGTGCTGTGACTTCCAGTATCCATGGCCTGTT
Source organism: Agriotes lineatus (assembly GCA_940337035.1). Taxonomy (NCBI): domain Eukaryota; kingdom Metazoa; phylum Arthropoda; class Insecta; order Coleoptera; family Elateridae; genus Agriotes; species Agriotes lineatus. The sequence continues at coordinate 3,707 of CALNHX010005222.1, forward strand.
TGTTGGACGCCGAACGCTGAGACATCGCCCTCGTGTGGGTATCTCGAAGTAAACACATCAACTGTATGACGAATATAAAACGAATGGAAAAGCTAAAGAGAAGCGGGAATACAGAAAACAGAACAAAAATAAAAAAAGCCATGAGAACAAATTTGATTGATTATAACCGATGTGGAAATAGTTCTGAGCGGGTTCTACATAAGATCATGGGTGACTAGTGGGTATTTTTCGTCAATAAAAAACCACCATATCCCAAAATAATCAAGCTGCTGCAGCGATTCAACAACAAGACCAAGAATATTCCTGTTACCACGGTTTCTTCGGTAGGAATCCGCACATGGCGTGACACTGAAAGAAAATTTCGTACAAACACGTTTTGTAGAATCAAAAGCAAAAGTCGTACTAATTCTCCATATTTCCAAAAAAGGAAATGGCTGCCGAAGAGATAGATTTTCCCCACCGCTATACTGCACACTGGCGATTCTGTTAGCAAATGCATCGTTATTGAATCCAAAGTTTGCTGAACTGTTTAGGTGATTCGAAACGCATGCCGACCTTTGAGATTGCCGAATCTGTGGCAAAAATTTATTAAGCCAGGCTTTCGGATCGTACCACAGGGTTTACGTATAATTAAAAAAATTGCAAAAAGTCCAATTAATATTTTCTTTGTTTTAAGAAAGAGCTACATGAATAAATAAAGTCCGTTAAATTTCAAAATAGTCAGCCAGCACACAGATAAAATATAAAATAGTAAACATGAAATTATACTTCTAATGCAACATTTCGTAAGACCTAATTTTGGATCAACAGAATTTCGTGGAGAGAAATTTTTACATAGAGATGAAATACAGATTACAACAGCTCTTAAAAATTGCTTTCAACGGCTATTTATCATCTTGAATAGCTATATAATAGTTTTATTGAATAAAATTCTTCTTCTTCCAGTGACCCGCTTTAACCACAAAGTGGAACCCTCTTTGCCCTTGGGCCGGGTATGTGGCTAGCCATGCCGGTCACAATTGGGGAAGAGTTCCTTTGTTAGGGGTTAACGATTACCACATGTGTTAGCGTGGTTGACGGGGAGCGTACGATTTTTAATATTCGTCTATATAGTCCGCCGGTATGGAACCCGGGTCGGTCACCCGAGAAGCGAGAAATTACGCCTTGGACCATCCGCTTACATAAAATTCTTAATAGAATTAAAGGAAAACGACTGCCACTATAATTTTTTAAAGCTTACTAAAACATAAAAGCCATGGTAACCACTTTAAAAATAAATTAGTGGTATTAGAACATAGTAAAAAATATATTTTAGCCATCATATTCAGTTTTATTTAATGGATATTCAAAAGTAGCAATGACGGTGCAGTTAATGATAAGGTGCTTCTAGTAATAAAACGTGTAATAAAACAATATCATGGAAAAGTAATAGAAATTGGTCTAAGTTATACAAAGTTCCCCAATTCATAACTCAGCTATTAATAGTTTTCCAACCCTCAAATATTTAGATAAGTCGAATGCTTTGTACAAATTCAGGTATCCGGTTCAAATTCCATTATTTCTCTATTTTGCTCTTATTGTAAGAAAAACATGGTTTTCTATGTCTTTTCTATGATGAACTCGCGCTTCAACCATCCAAAGCTGACTGCTATCGTCATTATAATCATCATGAGTGATGCTACAATCCTTTATGTGCTTCGGCCTGTTCCCATCCTTCTCCATTGGTCTCTGTTTCGAGCAACTGTCTTCCAGTTTCTTACACCTAAGGTATTAAGATCTCTTTCTGCTGCATCAGACCATCTTACCTTTTTAGTTTGGCTCCGCCTCCACTTTCTTTCCCTTCTGGTGTCGTTAGTGGTAGACGCTTTGTGAGGTTCCGTGTCGTCTTCCCTTGTTATGTTTTGCCCATCTAACCCATCTTATTCTTTTACCTGTAGCTACGCTAGTTCGTTTTGAAACTCATATTATTCGTAGTTATATTTTTTCATATATGTTTGGTTTTAATTCACGATCATAGATGTTGCATAGTTCTTTTAAGAGTTTCAACTGTTGTTTACAGTTCACATTTTTGAGGCGTATGTTAAAATTGGCAATACTTTAGTTGTTTATAAAAGCGTTGATTGGATAACAGGCTTCTTCTTTTAACTTCTTCCTCGTCTTTTCTTTCATTATTTATTTGTCTTCCTAAATTATCTAGGTCCCTTACTATTTGTAACAAGCGACTTCCGAGATCGGACTGTGTCATCATTTTCAGATTGAAGGACTCAACGTTTCGCCCACTTTCATAAGGAGTATCATCATGAGGTAACAAAAAGAGCACGGTAACTCAACGTATAAAACACGCCAGATGCGAAACTCTTCTAATGATCTGAAGGAGGAGGACGAGAATTATAGCCAAGTGTCTTCGCCGTTGAGTAAAAGTGCGATGGGCAAGGTTTAGAAATTAGCGCTTTCCACATGGAAGAAAGGAGAAGGTATTCATGTCAATTGATATTGGTATTAAGGGGTTTGTAAATCTCAATGGCTTCACTAATCTTTTTGCTAAAGAAGAATGGGGATTTACAAATAATAGGAATTTAATCGAAAAGAATCTCATCGCCGTTGGTGTTCTGCGATGACTGGTGACAAAACGAAACCCGGCTCCAGGCAACGCTGGCGTTCAGAGATACGAGTTTTTACTGAACGTCTTGTTTTTCCAGTGTATATAGCATTAAAAAGCAAGGGACTCTGTAAATAATTTCAATGACTTTATGTTTAAAGTTTTCCTCTTCCTTCTATGTGGACAGCGCCAATTTCTAAACCCCACCTACCGGCCTTTGCACTCAACCACGACGACACTTACCTATAAATCTCGCCTGCAAGGTTCACTGTTTACTCTGGCTGTTCCGCTTATTGTTTTAATATCGTTGTTATATGCTAATAGTTGTGTCGATTTGATATATATTGTTCTTTTGGTCCCGATCTTTAAGTCACATGCGGTTTTTTCTAAGGCTATATTGAATAAAATAAATACAAGTCTGTCTTCGTTCCTCACTCTTTTAGGATTTTTACTTGTTGTGATGGTTCGTTTTGTATTTTGACTAAGCTCCGAACCGGCTTTAAGGTCAAATTGGCTTCCATGGCCTTATATAGTGTTTTTCTTATTATATTGCCATATGCGGCTTTGAAATCGTATAAAGATATGTTGCGTTACCTTATATTTCGAGGGTTTTTCGGCCTCAGTGCAAAAATTGGATCATTTGTAAATTTGCCATTTCGGAATGAACACTGGTAATTCTCTATTATTTGTTCGGGGTACCTGAGAATTCTAGGATCTCGTACGCCCTCGTGCTTTTGTTGTGGTTCAGCTTTTGGATGGGCATTTTAACTACCATCAGTATTCAGGTATTACTCTATTACTGCTGTGTTCTCACCGCTACCATGTATACGTTATTCTTTCACACAAGATCCATCTTATGAGAATTTTGTCTTTCTTGTTGGCAATGGCAAAACTTACCTTTAGACATTCATAGTCTTGGTTTATATTCTTGGGACATCTGGTACCAGTACTATTTAAATTACCGGAAAAGCTCATATTAAACCAAATAAACAAAGATTCGCTACTTTGGTTTTAAAAAGTTTCACTCCACCATACAGGAATGCCATTGGATAACCAACACAATCCAAAAGTACATAGAAAACAAGAAGTATTGTTCAGCGGTGGTTTTTGACAAATTTCTTTTCAAAATTAAAAATACTCTCCAACATCAATTCTATCTTTTATTCCAGTCATACTTGCCAAACCGCTATTGTCAAACGAAATTTGGAAGTCACTACTCACAGCTTTACCCAATCACAGCTGATGAACCCCAACCAATGTTGTATATCCTTTTCACGGTTGACCTACCACAAACGCGGGATACATTAATTGGAACATTCGCTGACAATACAACTGACCTTGCATGTGATGAAGATCCCCGAAGTGCTTCAGTGCTTCAAATCTTCTATAGGGATGCCTAAACAAAATAGAAACGTGGCTCCAAAAATGAAAAATATAAGTAAATTGATCAAAGTGCAACCACGTAACATTTATCACACGTCGGCAACAATGTCCACCGACTGTACATTGACAAACAATTCATTTGGAAACAGCACAGCCTGAAAAAAGAACAGAGATAGATCTGAAGTCTAAAAACATGAACTGGCTACTAGAACAGGCATCGAGGCGTACTGTTGGGGATGTTCTAGTCGTTTAAACATAGACACAGTGCAAAAATTCCAATCCAAGACTATAAGAAATCTTTTAAATGCTCCTCAGTACGTGTCTAACTTCACTCTGCACACTGATACCAACACATATTTCTAATAGACCTAATTAATGACTGAACCGTTAAAGATCAGGACCGTTTTACCGAACATCCCAACCATGTGGTCCTACCGCTAACCTAGGAGTCTGACCTCAGAAGACTTCAATAGCAATGGCTATACGACCTGATAAATTAATCTAATTACCCCCACCTTCCTGGAGAGATAAGCCAGGGCGAACTATTAGTTGATAAACTCTTCAGCTAATTCACACTCTTACAATTAGCTCATGGAATATATTATTACTCTGATTGATGATGTAAATTTCATTAATAAAAAAACATCTGGTATGCCTTGTTGAATTTTCTACCTTCTTTTCAGCATATTAGATTTTCTAGTTCTTCAGTTTGGTCGTTGTTACCTCTTTTTCATCTTGTATATTCTTTGTTCTTCTCTTTTTATGGTTCTGTTCTACTCCACTAATGCTCGTGTTCGGTGTTTTCCATGAATTTTTTATTTTGACCACTCAAGTTCTCTTAGAGGATTGAATATACATTCTTTAAACACTTTTTTTGCAATTTAAAAAATAAATAATAACATACCAATGAATAAACACGAAACAAATATGTTTATTTCAGAAACACCTACCCACCGAATATGAATCACACAATCTGTTTTTCAAAATTCCTTTCCGTTACTATAATTTCCTGACACAGAAACGGTGTAGTGGACACTTGCCTAGCCAATTTGTCATTGTGTTTTTGCGAGCTTCCTCCTATCTTTTTTATATAGAATCAAGTCTGTGCTCACTATACATATCTAGTGAATAGAGAGGACTATAAAAAAGGGACATATTTCTAGAATTGGTGGATTAACATCCATACTAGTAGATATACTTATTTGAAATACTCTCCGTCATCCTTTATGAATTACAATCGGCATAAGTTGATCAGGAGATACTGTTATAGGGCAACATTTTCTTATAAAAACCCTGGAAATAGCAACCACTCCAGGTGGAAGATATTAAGATTCGCCACGCTCGGTGCAAGCAGATTTCTCCCATAAGATGGGGTACTTGGAACAATGCAGCGAGTCTCCCTGTTATGATTAGATCTTTACATAATGATTATGTTTTATTCAAGTGCGTTAGTGTGTAGCGGCATTCTTCTCGTTAATTGTGACTCATTTGACCCATGACCTGCAGATCTAGCGGCGCCGGCTTCATAGTGCAGGCAGACAACCGTAAACCTCTGCGGCGTCGTACCGCTTTGTATTAATTTAATCTATAATTTCAGCAGCATTTGGTACATCTTAATAAGGACTAAAAGGTGTTCTTGACACCGCCTTACAAGGCTGGCTATTAAGGAGGTTGTAACATTACATGAAAATAATTTTGTTTACTTGCAGACTGTAATTAGATCAAGGTTATCGTGAACTTTTGATTTTTGAAATTACAGTTTAGAATACTGACCAAATAAATCTTATATTTTAAAAAAAAAAATTTATTTTTATAGAAACTTTTCTCTCCGTGACATACATATCACAACTGCAGTGACATACCTAACAGATAGATGCATTAGATGGTGGTCAACATATGAGCATTTTTATCTCAACAAATGCCCTATAATCAAAAAGTATTTTAAGCTTCAGTAAGGTACATAAATGAATACAAAACAGTATTTAGGTGGTATGAATGATTTCCACGGATTACTATTCTTCTATTGTTTATCTTTCATACACTAGATTTTGGTCAACTGTTTTACTATCCTAATATTTGAAAATGTATTCTAAAAAAATGAAATCAAAACTAAGAATATCAAACTCTCGGTGATGTTATTTAATGGAGTTGATTGAATTTTCATAACAAAGATTGTGCTTTAAAAATACAGAAAAACAAATAAACAAATAATCAGGAGTGTAATCGCTCTACCTGGTTTATAGCATCAGAGCAGATTACGTCTTACAATAGCAACATTTTCTATTTAGGGCGAAAAGGTAAAGAGCTAGTAGGATGCTTTGCCGAAAACAAGATTAATGACAATGTTACCTGACTTATTAGCTTCTGAACAGCTTTTTCAGTCATACACAAGTATACATGAATAGATCCCACCAGAAATTTGGAATCCATTATAGATTTACTGATAATAAGGAGAAAAAGGAACCTTGCGGTAAACATGTAAGAGTATATCGGTCACCTGAACGTGCAAGCAACCACCAAATACTAATAAGTCATCTTGTATGTTGCTACCAGAAAACAAATAAAATACCATATAGAAAAAAGAAAGAAGATGCAGAAGTGAAGAATGTGAACGACATAATACTAAAACAGATATACTAAAAGAATTTAATACGATGATGTATATCAGAGAATAAAAAAATAAATTGATAACAAATAAAATGGGTCACCGAAATAGATGAATAATCACTAAACAGAAGTACTACTAGAGATAGCTAATAAATCCGTAGGAATTGCCAATAATAAAACCAAATACGCCAAAAATGTTTAGAAGAATTAGAAGGGATGCTTGAAGATAAGAAAAAAAAGGTATGTAAAATGGTTAGCGAACAAAATGCGGAAGGTTAAAAATCAAGATGTATACCTTCGTAGATTACGTCAAAATAGGGTATATACCAGAAGAATACGGCGAATACTGGGATAAGCTGTGGACAACGATCGACAGCATTATTTGGTGTAATAGAGCATCTTAACACGACTCGGTCCCGCGGCCTCGTTGGAGGGCGGGCGAGGGCTAACTACTACTAATGGCGACTCTTGTTGATTTGGCCCTGGCAACTCAGTCGGCCAATGGTGTTCTCCCCGGTAGGGGGGGCAGACCTAAGTGCAAGAGCACGAGAGAAAGAGAGAGAAAACAAAAAATGATATTTACACAGGTTTTTTTAATTTTTTGAACATATATACAAAAAAAATGGGCTATTTAGTTGATGACGCCTCGAAGTTCTGGTGGCGTGGGGTCGTCGTGTTTTGTCCCGGGGCTTTTCCTTTCGTGGGGAGGGGCGTGCGTGCCGGGGGCGGCGGAGGTTCTGGCGCTGGAGGCGGCGCTGGGGCTCGGTGTGCGGCCTCACTAGCTAGTCGGGCCGGATGGCTGCGGGTTGGGGCGCCTGGGCGATGATAGGAGGCGGTGACTCGGCAGGCGATGACGGCAGAGGTTGGGAGGCGACCGGCGCGTCGGGCGGCTGGATCCGACTTCGCTTGGGCAATTCGACTAAGTCCCAGGAGCTCGGCGAGCACCACTGGCGGCTAAGTTAGATTTAGCGACTTTTTCTAAGTTCCAGGAGCTCGGCGAGCACCGCTGGAGACTAAGTGTGGTTGGAGCTGAAGTACTCAGGCTGGCTGGACCGATGGCGGTAGCTGCTGGATACTGGATACTGGATGCTGCTGTCTGAAATGCTGGTTGGAACTCCGTGCTTTTTTCAAGAAGCCCGGGGTTTATAAAGGTCTTGCCGGCTTTGTTTGCCGATTCCTCACTCACGATTGGTTGAACGGCAGTGGGGACGTTTGCAAATTTGATAGGAATTGGATTCGCGGCTTTGATCTCCGAGGCGCGAAGCGCTATCTTGTCGCTGACATGGGCATTGCTTTTGTCTTCAAAAACTTGAATTTTGAGTCTTTACTTGCCATGTTTCGCCCGCATATTAACAAAGTTAGGATTGATTAAATTATTTCTACAATAGAAGCCGCGCGGTTGTGACGCTGATCTTTTAGATGCCGCGGCGTTTGCGGGCTTATCAATCTCGTAGCGAGAGGAAAAAAACCTCTGCATTGGTTGCGCTTTCTAAAGACTTGAATTTTTAGCCTTTATTTGATAGGTCTTGCTCTCCTATTAATAAAGTTGCGAGTTGTAATTTCCTTTCTTGAATGCAAGCCGCTTGGCCGCGGTGCGGATTTTTCGTTACGCCGCGGCGCGAAGTGCTATCTTGTCGAACGCCTGTGCACTGTTTTCGTCTCCTAAAGACTCGAATTTTGAGTCCTTATTCGACATGTTTCGCCCGCATATTAAAAAAGTTAGGATTAATTAAATTATTTCTACAATAGAAGCTGCGCGGTTGTGATTCGCGGACTTCTTAGCACGCGGAATTGCTGCCCCGTGCTTCCACTGGTTAGGCGATTTTTCGCATGCTCCGGTGGCCGGTGTTTTTAATTTAATTAGCTCTCGCGGTGTGGGTTTTCATTGTTCCTTGATTTGAACGCGAGTTTAATACCCGGATTTTATTCCAGACTATCTGGTGCCGGCGTTTATTGGTGCCCTTTGGATTTTATTTTAAAAAACTGCTTATTCCTAAAACTGTATGTTCCTCTGGTCGCTGAAACTTTCGTAAACTTTATAGTTTTAGGGTGCTGTTATTTCGCCTATTTGCCTACTTGGAAAAGTGCTTTCATACGTGCGTCGCTTATGTTCACCCTGACCTTATAACAATAGTGAAAAGGAAAAACCAACACCTCAATTCGCGTAACGTTGGCCCTTTTTAATTAATGCACCAGCTTCCCTGTGTTCTTGAGCGGTTTACTGCCCGGAACACTTCCTTTGTCGCGCTGTCATCTTTGTTTTGATGGGTTTATGACGGTTATGCTCTGGGCAGTAATGCAGTAGCTCTTTGCAAATTTTGGGACGGCTGTTGTTATGCAGATGTTAAAACTGCGTCTTTGGGTTTTTGCGATCTGGTAATTAATGCCGCGTTCTGATCCTTGTTGCGTGGCGAGGGCGTAATCGAATTAATATTGATAATGGAGGCCCTCGCGTGCCTCCAGAATCATATCAATCTGATGCTTGGAAAACAATAGAAATGATCAGAAATATTACCAAAAGCAGAAGAGCTATTCAAACATATTCTCCCAAAGCAGTATATGACACATTACTCTACTCTGTTGCAAGAAAATAGGAAAGCAAAAAAGGACAAATCAAAGCACCAGGTCCAGAAGGAGTGAGGATGAAATTGCTTAAATATAGTGAAGATAATGTTATAAAATACATTTAAAAAAGTTTAATAAAATAGAAGCAGACGTCATGCTAAGGGAATGGACCCATTCGTACATTAGTTCCAGGTTACAAACGAGGGGTAAGAAGTTACTTTAACTGCGGAGTAGTGAGTGTTGTTGTGAATTTAGCTCAAGTATTTTATAGGGCTGCCAAAGTGAAATAGAAAAAAGACGCATAATTAAGGTTGTGCCAAGAACAGAGCGGATACAGATAAAAACACCCCGGATATAAGATTAGGTAAAACTAACATTGAAAGTGCATCTCTATCAAGTAAATTACTTAGGATCAGTTATACGCTGAGAGGGTATTTGTGAAAAAGATATTATTACACGTGTGTCAATGGGAAAAATCAGCAAGACCATTACACGGTCTAATATGGAATGACAACATCCGTATAGACACCAAAAGGAGCCTGTATGACAGAGCACTGGAAAATATTTTATACGGAGCATAAATGTGGCAACTTACGAAAGGAGTTAGAGATAAAATAAGAACTGTGGAGCTTGACTATTTGCGAAGGTGTCATCAAATCGCAAGAAAAATACAGTAAGAACAAAAGAAATTTGGAAGAAAATAGGAGTTACCTGCTCGATCACAAAAACAGAAAATAGAGCACCAAGGGCATGTAACAGGGTGCCAAATCCAGTAGATAAAAGAAGAGATAGGCCAAATATTAGCTGGGAAACATGCATTAATCTAGCTATGAAAGAGAGAGGACGGAATGAGAATGGTAAGATAGAGGAGTATAGAAGGATAAACCCAAATGGGTAATAGTGGAGCTTTAGAGTTCAAATTTGCTTCAAAAGTTGACGAAATAATTTTAAATGTGAGACTTCTAATTTTAATTTGAATGTTTATGGAAAATAAAATTTTTAGTAATAGTTCGGTATTATTTGCTCTCTTGCTACGTTTTATAACAAAGTGTGCCACATGTAAAGCGTTTCGGAAAACTATTTCCCATTTTTTATAAATAATCATGTAATTTCTGCCTACATAAATATTGAGTGATAAAGTCTAACCTACAAATATTTTCATCTTCCTCTGCAAGAAATATGGATTGCCCACAGAATCATTAGTTTAAGAGAATAATGCACAAAATGACACTTAGAAACTCGAAAATATATTCTATAAATACAAAATCGGAAAAAGGCGACTGATAAAGTGAAAAGTGAATAGTAAATGTAAAAATTGAGACAGAGTTTATTGTGAATGAAAGTTTGAACAAGACAATGCTTTAAAGAATATGGAGAATTGCTAAGATGCGGGAGCAGAATATATTACAAAATTTTCTAAATATAGTGACGACAAAAATTGCCGCTAAAAGAAAGAAAATCAGAAGAAACAAAAAGCGCAATGGAATTTCTTAGAATCAATATATATATATATATATATTTTGTTTGCAGCTTTGTAGTCCTTTAATAGTTTGCATGCTAAAATATGTACTTGATTGCCGAAAAGTAAAGCATATTCCAGGTTTTCTACTAATTAGAGATAACAAAAGAAGTTATATACTTCTTATCATGGTTACGAGTTCTGTGTATCAAATGAAACTTCTCTTAAAACCTTAAATTAAAATTAAACTCACATAGTCATACGGCATTTACTGTTAAGCTCAGTAGTAAGAAATACGGTGCACTTTTAAGAAATTACCATATATCAGTTATATATTCAAAGTTATGAGTTAAGCTCATCTCTTTATGAGTAAATTCTACTCTTGCGCGGATTCATATTTCTACTCAGAACTTTCCGTCATATACTCTGTATATCACCAATAGTTTGCAATTTGAATGTAACTAAATTAGTTCAGCATCTTCTCTCACTCTACCTGCCCTCTTCTCTCATATTGTGCTACAGCCCAGGTGGTCGAGCCTTGGCCTCCTCCATTTTCCTCTTTCTACAACATCTGTCTTCTAGTTATTTATTGCCAAGATACCTCTGGCATTCTTGTTGACACTATCTTTCCATCTCTTCTTGGGCCTTTCTATCAGTCTTCGGTCTTCCATTTGCCCTCTGAGTGGATTTCTTGCATTCTTCATCCTTGTGACATGCCCATTGCCCATTCCGTCTTAGTCTGCCCATTCTAATGATGACTTTTACAGGTGGTGCTTTTAAATGTTTGTATATTTCGTATATTTCATTCTTCAAATTCTACTATCATTGGGTGGTAATTATGATTCAAAATATATTAATTGTGTCCTCTGCATGTTGGTTGGAGATCCAAGTTTAACTTTCATAACATAAATAAGGCGCCTTATACCATGCATTCAACGAGAAATTATTTACGGAAACATAAATGCAATGTCAACAGGAAGCTTTCAAATTTATTAACTATCATCACTGTTGTCATAATTCTATATTGAAAATTCGATTAAGCTACAATAACAATGGTTTTTACAATGTAAACGGTAAATGGATTTACTGTGCCGAGCCATGTTTAGAGGTTTTTGCAACAATTTCCAGACATTACTTTCTTTAAAGATTTTTACTGGGCACTTAGAGGATGTGTTGATTTATTTCGAAATACACAGAACATTAGTATAGAGATAGACCTAGGAAGGCCAACAGTTCGCACTGAAAATACAGTCGATGGTGGTCGTCAATGAGCAACCCACTTAATCACTACGTAGACTTTCGAAGAGACTGGTTTATCATTAGGAACTGCCGTACTCTTATCTGCTGCCAGCAGATCACAATAGGAAATGTTGGTGGTTCCAATTAAATTTGGTTAAAACTGACGAATTGTTAAATTTAACAGTTTTTCTGACGAGGCTTCGTTCACCGTTTCCTGGTACATAAATTCACAAGGTTTTGAAGTGCTGAAAATCCTCATACTTTTCGTAAAGCTCTTCTTCGTCCGTTAAAAGTTGGTGTTTGGATTGCTTTGTCTCGAAGACGTATCATTTGACTCATGTCTTTCCGCAAAACTCTTACTGCTTAGAGATACTACCAAAATATTGTAAGTGAACCTAATAATCAGCTTCGTGAGGATAAGCTCTAGCAAGGCTACTTTCAACAGAATGTGCGACTGCCTACACAGGAAACCATCAATTACCTTCCTGAACTTTTAGAAGATCGAGTAATGAGTTTACGTTCAAATCCATAATTTCCACCTAGATCACCAGACTTGACTCTTTTAGATTGCTTTATATTCCCTTATCTGAACAATAATGTATAAAAGACCCCTATCAACAATATCGAGGAACTGCAAAACAGAATTATTGAACAGTGTGCCAATATAAATCGGCAAATGGTTGTAAATGCTTTTTCATTCTACATGATTAGAAAATCGAATTTTACCATCTCCAGAGAGACGAGAAAGTGTGCGTTTCTAAGGCTAGCCCTGCAAAACAAACCCCAATAGCTAGGCAAGAAAAAAAAATTCGACGTTTTCCAGTAGGGGACGCTGCAATAATCTGTCAAACCAAATTTAAAAGAAAATCACGTTTATAATTAACTTGTTTGCTTTAAATAATAGCTATTCCCCTTCTACACAAATATTTGCTCAATAAAACTTAATTTTAGCAATGTATTCCTTATATTTTTAATATACAATAAACATCAGATAGATTTCTGTAGAAGCTTATGTCTAACTACGGGTAGATGGCGCTGCAGTTACAAACGCTATTCGATATGCCGAGATTTGCAAATTGTTTTGTATTGTTGACAGCTCTGTCAATTTCAAAATAATAACCTGGATGGAAGCTATGTTGAAAAAATTATTGCAGGATGGTGTTGTCGGATGAAAAATAATGTGTAAACCATGGGCGATAAAGTGATTTTCCAGGCTTCAAGAAGTGTCCAGGCTCGCTAAAGCTCGCCTGTCCATTTCTTCTTTCAGCCTGGAAAATAATCACTTTACCGCCTAGGTTTACAATATACTATTAATAGTATGAAAAGATGAATAAATTTGTGTTTTCAAGAAAACGGCGATCATTTTGAACAGTTTCGTTAGTGTTTATATTTATTTTTTCGTACGTGTGAAATAAAACAATTATAATTTCAAATTTTAATTATCACTTACCTGTTATAATTTGTTTGACGTTTAGTAATTTAGTTGTTATTGTTATCGTCTAAATTAAAATAAATTCCTTCAAAAATTTGTTTATTTACAATGCAACTTAACCTCCATGAACACAACAAAATTGCAGACACAGAACACTACCTAATACTGCAGGTTAGGTACTGGCGGGCGCCTTTCTTGAAGGCTGCGTCTAAACAAAATCCAATGGGTGTATAATCGGCTTACACAACCGTAGTTAACTCATTGAATTAGCTACTAATCAGAATATAAATGATTTAGGGAATTTAACTAGTTATTATATACCAGCGGCAAACCTAACCTAAAAAGTATAAGCCGATATCCTGATTGGAAATTCGAAAGCTTGCTGTTGACATTACTTTTAGTTTCTATGGCCAACCCTTATGTAATTCAATTTTTAATGAACGGTATATCCTCAGCTTATGTGTATAACTCTGATTTTAAAAGTTGGCAGTAAAACATAACGTGCTGTACTGGCCATAGTTATACTTATTATGATTTCTGATTCTCCGTTTCCTTTTCTTGTACTGACTCTTACTACTTTTATGTTAGCCTTCTCTACTGCATGCATATGTCTATTTTATCTAGTTTATTTAAACATTTTGGTTTTGTTTATGTTTGTATGTAAGCCTAATTTCTTAGATTGATTTTCAAATTCGATATATGTGCTGCCTTAGTTGCTGATATGGATACGGCCATTACATGAAATGAAATAACTTGTTGTATAGTTAGCTTCCAAATCCCGTTTTTTTTATTTTTGAGGTTCTATGCCAAATTTGTTTATTTCTATGCACTCTTCTTGAATATGTATATTGTAACGGTTTTTGGTATAAGGGTTTAGTATCAGATTTTAAAGGTTAAAATAATACAGTATTAAATTACAAAGATGAATTTCAGTATTAGAAGGATATCGAAATTATTAAAATGAAATACAATTAAATTTAAATTGAATGATGCTATGTAAGAAACAGTAAGATTCTAACATAATTTAATTATTCTCTGAAATAAAGTGGAGGATTGATGACAAATACCTATTCGAGGCATATCATTCAACATAGTGCGTGTTAAATAAATATGATACAAATTATATAGAGTGTTGAACTTTAAAATATGTGCTAAACAATATCACTATTCATTCATTCATGATCTATAGCCTCTTTTACCTTTCGGTGTCGAGGATCATTCATACCTCGCGGGAAGTGCAACGAAGGTAATGCGCCTCACGCGACTTACATTACACTCCCCCGAATGCAAACATACCACACACAACAACTTACATTTAACTTAACTAATGAGTTCAAATCCACTGCCGCTCGGAAGAAAATTCTCGGCTACGGCAAAATTTGAACCCATGTCCACCTGGTTGCTAAGCAGACAAGCCCACTCAACCAAATTTATGTTTACGTAAGCATTAAGAGTATTATTTCTTATTTAATCAGGACTTCGTGTTTTTTCTTTTCTTTTTCAATAATGCCGTTTTATGTTTGTATATTTAGATTTTGTAGATTTCGTAACTCGACGTTATTTAAGATATGTATTTATCTAACCTTTGTAATTGGATGTTTTTTCTGTAAAGGTTAGTTCAATAAATAAATAAAATGAATAAATTATTATTATTATTATTGATAGATCAAAGAATGTGGTCCTTATACCTACGACTAAACCATTGCGTCACGACTGCGCTCTGGCCTTTATACCTACCCTGGACAGTCTTTCATTGATTGATTGATTATCTACAGCAAGTTGCATCCCATCTCTCTTTTTCCCTTCCCTTTGCCACCATATAGAATCGTGTGCGTCTCCGTATCTATAATTTATTTTCTCAGCCATCGTATTTCTTGTACAACTATTATTTCGATGTTGTATTTCTGTGTTTCTTTAAGCATGCTTGTCTGGTCTTCCGGTGCTTATAGTATAGTTACATTCCATGTACTGACAGTACAGTGTTCAAGTTTTTTAGCTTTGTTTGTCGTCAATATATCCGTCTATCCAATACCTCTGTAAGGTTCCGTAACAGTGTTTATTACATGGTTATTAATTGTTGGCCCACAGCTCAACCCACTTTTCCAAGCGTAATTTGTTCTGCTCTTGGTCGTCCTGTTCACACTTTTCAGCAGGGTTGCTCTGGTTGAAAGATTTTGCTAAGAAGAGGTAAGAGTCGGAATTGGATAAGAGAGGCTAAGTGGAGATAATTCTTAGTGCTCTTCCATGTGTTCCGGATCACTACCTCGTTGAACACAGATTTTTTAAGAAATGTGTTTTAGTGTCACATTTGTGCAAGCTAAATTAGTTTAACATTTTGCTAATGTACGAATTTCGATGATCATCGCAAAACAATAGCTTTTATGACCATCAATATTTCTAATGGCGTTGAACAAGAAGTGCAAAACAAACTCCACTTGGCTCTAAAATTTATCATGACCGAATTATAGCACCAAACGTACTAAAACAAGTGAACACTATCTTTTTGTAAATGGAATCATATGAGTTTCATTAAACAGTTGAAAACTACAATAAAAGAGCTTTCCAACGGAGTACCACATTTCCTAGTTCTTTTAGACATAGCTTTTAAAAACCAAAAATGCGTAAAACAATTTAAAAATAAATGTTATTGTTAATGAAACTCATATTACTCAATTACTCCAGTTTTCAATTGTTTTAGTACGTTTGTTTCTATAATTCGGTTATAAGGAATTTTTAGAACCAAGCGGAGTTTGTTTTGCATTTCTTGTTCGATTTTTAGTGATTTGGGTAATTCATGGGTTACTTTGGTTAAAAAAAAAGTCATTTTGGAAAATATTAAGCTCCAAAATTCAAATTTAAGAATGCTATCACAAAGCACCTTTAGCGCTGATTGCAAATATCTAAAAATATACAGGGTATTCTATTAAAAAAACTAACTGTGCAATAATAGGTAGCTATGGCTCAAATTAGTGTACATCAATTTGTAGATTGTGTACTGGCTTTTAAAACAAAGAAAAGTTTTTTTCGATATCTCTAATATTAACGAAGTTATGAGCTGTCTAGCGATCTACAAACACCCTGTATATTGTAATGACTGTAAAAGCTCCACGTTGTGGCGCCCGTTTGTAATGACTGCATTTACTAATAAATAAAAATAAATAATTAAATAGGGCAAGTCATCACACAATACTCTGGGTAATTATATTACATTTTAAAAGTGTTAAACTTTGGCTGTCAGTATCTTAGGCTAATCAAAATGAAATGTATTTATTACTCTTTAATAAAATGGTTAATTGCCCCTTTCTATAGTTTATCGAATTGCAATATTTCTTTGGGTTTGCTCCGGCAAAACACAAGACTAATATCTCAAGTTAGGTTCAAATTTAAGTTTTATTTTAAAAATTTTTTTAGAGTAGCTCAAATACGCCAAATTTTAGTACAACCGAGCTACTCGCTTCAATTTCTCATAACCTCACAAACTTGACATAACCACAAATTGTTCGCGGGTGCATACAGCGTTTTATTTTGATATTCAAAAGCGAAATTTGCAAGAAACTACAGGTAAACTGAAGCAAATCTCCCGCCTAGCAAAAACTAACTTGATTTCGTTTCAGATCGTGACGTAAAACGACGCTAGCTATCTTTTGTTCTACTTTCTGCGATAGCTCCAAATCCTGGCCAAAATCGCATTTTCTGGTGACGCCACGAAATTTACTCGAACTGGGACGGATCTGGGTGCCCGGAAACACGATTAATCTCTTCAGCAAGGTGTATTCTTAAAGTACACTAGCTTTCCGGTTTCCAACCACATAAAAACATACCAAATCGTACTTTGACATTCGCTGGAAGTCGGTTTCCTGCCCCCAAACCTTGTTCTGGGGTGCTCTTACATTTCTTCTTGGTCTGTAGGACTTGCGATCCCTGGCTTCTCAAGTTCAATTGGGTTGGTGTGGCAGCTCGAAATCTCCAGGTTTCAAAGTCGAAATTCAGGCCCAACTTAGTTTGCACAATTTTTAAACTTTTTACAGGAGAAACTTTTGCTAACACTTCCACTTCCATGTGCCCGGTAACTTGTAGAATAATTCTGTATATTTTTTTACTTGGCAAATAACTTTTATTGTTCTAAAACATTAAAATTCAGGAGCACCGTTTGCCCACAACTTGACAACTACAGAAATTTATTTTCTATTATTTAACAACAGAGCATCGCGTTACATAGTAACCGCTATCTGATATTGTTTAAAGGAAACAAGTATTAGTTACAATTCCACATAAAGGAATAAAATTTGATTAACATGTTTGTTGCTTAAAACTAGAATTGTCTCTATTTCTTATACATAAAAATTGTTCTTTCTCGTCACATAAAACGTTATTTACTACTGCTCTGCTATGAACACTTAGTTTTAAAATGCACTGGCACTCGAGTTCAATTTTAAACACGTCACTGAGTATTCTTCATTTCAGTTGCCCTCGTTCTGTATTGCTCCTTGCAAATTCTATCTTATCTTGGTTTGATTTCCATCTACCTTTCAGCTTGCTTGCTTTTCACTGGCCTGTACATCTATTAATAACTCTACGCTCATATTGATTATGCACATTACCAATCTTTTGTATTATTTACTTTCATTTGGCCCGGCTTCAAATATGCTCAAACCTATCATATTACTTATATTATATTAGCCCTCCTAAATCTTTGTTTTACTAAAACTTCAAATTCAATCCTTCCGAAGTCTGCCTTTCTTATGCCTGCCTTTATCCCTCTAATTATACTTCTTGCATCTCATTACCAATGCATTTAATAACTTCAACTACTGTTTAGATTGCGATTAAATTAAATATTTCAACTCTGTGCTTTAATTGGCTTTGTTCCATATTTCGCTCTGCATACAGAATTAAATTGTGAGCTTTAAACCATCTCAATATATATAGCCTGTTCAGTACACATAAAAACACAAAGTGGCCTTTGATTTCCAAAATTTCATGAGTGTATTTCCAAAATGCATCTTTGTCTAGAAATGTACAGCTGATTGCAAATAAAACTGGGACAGCTAATATGTAATATTGTAATATGAAGTACAATAACGTATTAAATACTCGTAATTATGTTCCTTTTCTTATGCTTCTATCTTTAATAATATTTTATGTATTCACCTACGGAAATATAAGTTAGAGAAAGTTTCACATGTTATTAAAAACGCAAACAGTAGTCTCAAGACTTGTCCCACTTTTATTTGCAATCAGCTGTACTTACAAAAAGTTACCTACTCAAACAAATAGGTTAAAGGTGCGACATTTACTTAGCATTTGTCATAAATGTTATAAGTAATTTATTTTAAGGGTATGATACAAATACTGTGTTGGATAGTATTGCCGTAGGTATTTTTATTACATTTTATAAGAGTTCGAAAATTTTCAGAAAAATATCTACTTTGACACTAAAATGATAAATATTAATTTTCATTGATTACCATTTTTAAATTCACCTTTATTCAAGTGAGGATACATTTGCAAAATAAAATACAGAATCCCTAGTACAACAGCTGCATCCATACGCCAACCTCAAAAAATGTAAGTCTTTTTTTGTTTACTGAATGGCTTATAGTTGAGGAACTTATTGAAATTATTCAATTAAATTTCTCCTGAGATTTGAAACTTTTAGCTACATCAAGAATGAACATAGTATTCAAATTGAAGGCAGTTTCACAATTTTGCTTATTTTTCATAGTTTTCATCATAATACAATACGAAATCGAAATTCATGAAATTTTAATAGCTCCAATTCGAGTAAACGGGCAGTGAAACTTAATTTGAAAATGATGTATTGTGTTTAGTCTCAACCTACCCGAACAAGATTTTTGTGGTACTCGACATTGGCAAAGTAAGTGCTACTTTAACGCGCCCCATAAACTAGGTGTTTTACGTATTTGACAGGTAAGTAATAACAAGGCAGGATACATCTGTATTACTCCGGAAGGGCGGCATTGTTGTGCCTACACGTTGTTAGCAACTGTGGGGGAGGTCTAAGCTACTACATCCCAATAAGGTGGACTACTATTGTTTAGCAACGTGTAGTTGTGGGTGACTATGACGCACCGCATTGTTTTATTGTTGGTACTAACAAATTTACGTGATCCTTGCGTGGTGAAATTTATTTCGAGCCGGCTTTAAGCCGATTACGGCGATATTCGGAACGAATTTGGAGAAAAGAGCCGACTCAGAAGCACATTAACGGCTGAAGGTGACACATATTCTTAATTTGGAATATTAAACCTCTGCATTGTGTGTATGAGATAAGCATAAACAGTAACATAAAGTATAATGGTAGTGTGATACCATTTAATGTAGCACTGCTGTAGGCAAGCCGGTCTCTAACAGGTAAATAAGGAAAGATGCAAGATCGAGATATATGTATTGTAGACTTCTTAAATTATAATAATTGATAACAAACAATATTCGGTAGGTATATACTCTTAACTGGTGAGGGTTAAAATACATTTATATAGACTTTATCTATTCGTGAAAAACATTTCTAAAGAATAATTTCATTGAAGTTTGTCCATTAGATTAATAATTCGTTTGGAGTTAAGCCGTTATCGCATATTTATTAAATAAAAACTGAGTTTTTATGTGTGACGCATTTGCGCACAGTTTGAAATTTTGAAGTCGACAAAACCTTTATTTTCAAAGAATTACGAGTGACACGTGAGAAGAATTATCTGCAGTTTGAAAATTAACCATGAATTTAAAATGATGCAAATGAACAAGACTTGCTGTTATAAATGTATTTATTTATTTAATCAGAAGACCATTTGTACCGTTAGGTGTTGGTCTGTATATTTTACATTTACACCTTGTTATAGTATTTAGGAGGGGTAGCGTAGCTCAGTTGCTTAGCTTGCTGGGATACTGATCCACGTTCCTCTAGGTGGGAAGGTTCGAATCTCGCTGGGGTCACGTACTTTAGCGTTTTTCGTGCCTGAAAATAGTCGCGGAAGGCAACGGGATACCACCACGATGCTGCCGAATCTATCCCCAGGATGTTTCTACCCCATTCAGTGGTTGAAATCGTCAACGTGCTGCAATATTTACATTAGAGTCCGTGTATATATTTCATATTATATACAGAGACTCTAATTTACATTTTCCATCAGCGCCACCTTCCATGAAGTAGCAGCACCAAGACAAACCAATTGAGGTTTAGGGCTCTACTGGCTCTACTTAGTTCTAAGTATTATTGTAATATAAGTTAGTACAATGTAAAACCATGTAAATAAAGAATAAGACACTTTAAGAAGAAGATAGTATTTACATTGGTATATAGCATTTATTTGATTGGCATACGTATTACGCTTCGTTCTTATGAGTCCTTGATTTTTCTTTTCCATATCTTCCTACCCTTTGCCATTGTTCTTACCTCGCCCACCTTATTCCTCGATTCTCCGCCACTAGTCTGACTTGTTCTTCCATCTTTTTCTTGGGCGCCCGAATTTGTTTCTTCCTTGGGTTCTCGCTTCGAATACTTGCTTTGCTATTCTATCATCTTTCATTCTATGTAAGTGCCCCAGCCAACTCAGTTGTCTTTCTTTTATAATTTTCTCAATGGATTTTAAATAAATAGCTAGTGTAAAATCGTTCTCTAATGTTACTTATCCAAACTGTGGAGTTTTGG
Source organism: Agriotes lineatus (assembly GCA_940337035.1). Classification (NCBI taxonomy): domain Eukaryota; kingdom Metazoa; phylum Arthropoda; class Insecta; order Coleoptera; family Elateridae; genus Agriotes; species Agriotes lineatus. Next base: position 24,660 of record CALNHX010005222.1, read on the forward strand.
TAGAGACAATGTAAATAAATCATTTAGAAAAATTATCACTTATTACTGATCGAAATCATCCTAGGTCGGGACATGTGTGTGTGTATTCCGTGTCCGGATGTTTAATCGACGGATGATTCATTCAGGATGATTTATCACTGGACGATTCATCCAACGGACTGCTCATCTAGAGGGCTGTTTATCCATGGGCGGTTCATCAAAATACACTTTATCCAATGCGTTGTTTATTTGTTTGTTTGTAATGAACAAGGTCTAAGCATGTGGAGTACCAGGTACCATAGACACCGACTGATTTGATCATATGGTCAAACTCCTACTTAGAATTTTGCCGAGACTAAGGAATTCCAACCTTAGCAAGGGATCCTTTACATGCTACGTATCGTAGTAACATGGGACCCACGGCTTTACATCACTTGGCATTCTGTAGATGCTTTCATCCCCATTCCTTATTTTTAAAAGCCTCACCGGGATCGGGGATCGAACTCTCGACCCTTAGATCAGTAGCCTGTAATGGGTGCGGTTCGTCAAATATCGCTACAATATTTTTGCATATATTATAGTTTATATTTAAGACATGTGTGCGTGCGCATAATGCGGTGATTTTGAATTGTGCCTTGGTCAGACTTCGGGGGTGAAGATGACAAGGGTGATAGCGGCAGATGCGAGAGGTCGGAGGGTAGAAGCTAGCATCCCGTGTGAGGTGTGAACGTTAATTGTTTCACCCGGCGTGATCCTTTGTTTCGACGCGAAGGAATACGAAACCAGTGTGAGAAGGTGAACAGATTGGAGCAGTGACGATAGCCCATTTTGGTCCAAGGAATTAATTGGCAGCAAACTCAGAGGTCAACCGGCAAAGACGCCAAGGGTGGACGCTACCGCCAAATCCACACATGTTCCCGTTCTCGTTATCATCGGCCGAGCCCAGCCTTTGAAATCTTAGCAACGGCACCGTAAATGAGCTAAATGGACAATACAGTTATTAATGCCTATATTTAAGAACTAATATAGCATAAAAGTAGATTACTAATCCTTAATTAAGTAGAGCAGTATAATGTCAGCTAACGATTAGGGAATTAGGGTCGATTTAGTTATATGTATGCGGTAATTGATGTTTTTTATAAATTGTTAAGCGTAAAGGCTTTTTATTTATTGCTGTCTCCCATCGCCCCATTGCAGTAATCTGAATCGCCCTGAGTGTGGTCTCAGATGCCGAAAGTAAGCTAGCAGCCGAGGTAATTAGTTATAAACAAAGCTAAGATAAATTAAATTAAATAATAAAATCAGGTAGCATTTAAAAGGCACCGTTACAAGCCAGAATGCTTAACCACGGATGATTCATCCAGGATGATTTATTACCGAACGATTCTTCCCAGGCCGATTGATCCAACGTAATACCCATCTAGACGACTGTTCATCCATGGGCGATTCATCAAAATACACTTCATCCAATGCGTTAGGATTGGGTTAGGTTAGGTTAGGTTGGGTTAGGTTAGGTTAGGTTAGGTTAGGTTAGGTTAAGTTAACAAGCGGTCCCGCCGCTCGCAGTCGAGGTCACAGTGAGAACTCGGGCGTTCGGTAGAGAGTTCGACTCCCGGTTCTTACTTAGTTTAAGGCACGATAGGTTAAGTTACACCCGCACCCCCCTGATGTAATGTGAAAAGCGGTTCCAGCAGGTGAACGGTAGAAGAGCTTAGAGAAAAAAAAGTTAACAAGGTTAACAATCATTTTTTGCCATTACTTTATTACTGTAATTTAATGTTATTTTAGATGAAGTGTCTTTTGATGAACCGCCCATGTATAAACAGTCTTCTATAGATGAGCAATCCATTGGATGAATCGTTCTGAGATTAATCGTCCGGGGATGAATGGTCCTGGATGAATTATCCGTTGATGAATAGTCCTGGATTCGTGTATTCCTCGAAAAAGATTCAAACACTGGAATTTTAACGTGACAGAACACACGGTGCAGACTACAAATAATGTGTGATAAAATTAGAACTCTACGGTCAATAAATGTCTTACAAAAATTTCAAGAAACAGTTCGACCCATTTACTACTATTGAATTCGTCTCTCGTCAGGCCGTACTTAACTACGAGACGTAAAATATCAAAAATGCACACAGCAATGAAGTTGAATGTGCAAAATGTCTAATCACGAAGGACGTAATATAAGTAGCATGCGGCCAATTGCCTTCGCTGAATAGTAAATGTCAATAGAGTGAAAAACATCAAAATAAAAACGCAAGCAGAGATCTATTCAAGGAAATTAAAGAAAGCGAAAGATGGAAGCTAGTCGCTCGTGATGCCATCTTTAAATAAAAAATGGATGGAAAAACCGATTTTTCGGGAATATTTGCATTCCCGTTAGTTACATGACCAAACCACCTAATATCGTTCTTATGGAGAACGTCATTTCCTATAACTTTTATTTGAAACATTTTTTAAGTCAGATATATTGTGAGGTAGAAAAGGGTAAATTGAAACCTGCAACGAAAAATTATTCTGTTTTCAACAGATTTTTCCATGATTACTGATTGAAAATTATGTTTTCATTATCACTATTTATTACTTTTCTGCGATTTCCACACTTACAAGATTTGGGGGGTCAAATAATCGTGTCAGACCTAATTTATATTGGCCAAATTCTTATAAATCCTCTCTCTTTTATTACTGAACATCTGGCCTTGGTGGTCCTCGACCTTGGTTCGGCTGTTAGAAATCAGTTCGATACGACTACCACTATTTTGTGATAGTTTGGAAATTACTGAAAAATATGAATTAGTCATAATAAGGACATAATTTCCAATCAAGGATTATTGAAACATGTAATGAAACAATAGTAATTTTTGTATTAAGTGCGCGAAATTAGTGCTTTTTTTATGGCGCGTGAGAATGTAAATTTTCGCCGAGACCGTTAGGTCGAGGCAGAAAAGTCATTCAAACGCGCCATAAAAACACGAATTTTGCCACGAAATATAAACAACGTTTTTTCTACAGCCGTCAAAAAAGAATAAAAGATTCTCTGCAATAAAATCATACGTATATAGCAAATAAGTAGAGTAATATTATTATGTACATAACGTTTTATATCTGTTGTAACTAAGGAAATGGTGTTCCAAAACCGTTTTTTCACTGCTAGCCGTGAAGAAATAGATAAAGTAATTTAATTTTCTAACTTTTGTTTAAATTAAATATGACAGATTCGTATTATCGTAGCAACCCAATCTAGCTACTGACATTTTGAAATGTAATTGACTGTCCTTATTTTCTTTTGAAATTGTTAAAGGTCTTGCTATAGAAAAAAATATTGTATTATACACGACGATAAAGTTATTTCTATCCACTCTTGAATCATTAACGTCTCGACTTCGTCTCGACGTTAAACGATTCACTCATGGATAAAATTGAACTTTATCGTCTTGTATAATAAATTACTAGTTTTCACGTGTTAAAAAAAGTTAAACTTCGCGTATCTATAGCGATGCAAAAATTTCACGTTTTTTTGACGGCTGTAGAAAAAAGTATTTTTCGTCTTGCCCTTCATTTTGCTTAGCTCTATTTCAGAATCTATTTAACTTAGAAAAACCGTTTCAAACAAAAGTTGTTGGATATGACGTTCTTGGTAAGAATGATGGGTATTTTGGTCGTGAGACTAATGGAAACGTAGATATTCCCGAAGAACCGGTTTTGCCCGCCATTTTTAAAAGATGGCGTCAATTTGGAAAACTTGGGGTTTTTGTTGGGGCGCAGAGTTTAAACATATCCAAAAATTATAACTTCATGATTGACTGTTTCTAAAACAGGTTTTTTGGTCTCTAATGACTGAACTAGATAAGCAAAGAGCAAACAAAGATAAAGAATAATAGCAAAAACCAGCAACCAGCAATAACAGTATAAGAAATGAACCACATTTATTAAGAAAATAACAGCAGCTGAAATCGGAAAATAAAAACACTAAGTGAACGGAAATATACGTTATGTATAAAATCTGACAAAAAAACTTTCCCTTTATACATATACCTTTACATAAAAGAGGTTCCAAAGAAGTATGCGAGGTAATGCAACAACATCATCTCGGAGAGGATAAAACCATTCCTTTTTGTGCCCGGCCGTTGAACACTGGAGCAGAGTCTGAATATTAGGAGAATAATTGACAAATCCAAACAATTTAATGTGTGTTTACATTTGCTTTGTCGATTATAGCAAATTAATGGCAAGAGATATGGCCAATAATGACCGCCTCATATAATAAAAACAATTAAAACTGTCGATATGACAACACTAGTGCATGAATTAAAGTAGATAACGAATTAATGAGCTATTTGAAGTAGACCAATGTGCACTACAAAATATATTCAATGTATACTCGGAGTAAGTAGTTACAAAATAAACAGAAAGTTGGGATAAAAACATCACAATAAGTGATAAGAAAATGTGCAACTTAAGGTAGGTTGATGACAGCATCGCCACTCAGAAGAAGAATTTATGATGTTGCTGAACAAGGTCCACGAAGTAAGTGACGAAGTTGGGTTGACGATTAATAAAGAAACCATCAAATTTTTATTGTAGATCCATATCATGCCGTGAACAAGTCCACATAACAAACAAAGTTGGATGGTGGTGACAAAATTAAAACAAAAATAGCAATTGTCAATGGGGTCACACCCAAACTAACAGCAATATGGAAAAGTAACGATATTACAATACATATGAAAGTAAGGCTTATCAAAAATATAGAATCACAAACTCGACACAAACAGACTGTCAGACTCACAGACAGACAGCACTTTAAAAACAACTTTTTCTGATTCAGAAGACAGGAAAACGGATATTTCCGCAAAAAAACTAGATAGTTATGTTATTCCTACGATAACCAACCAGGAATAAAAACATTCTAAGGGCTAAAAATAATAGGTAATCGCATAAATTATCATATCAAAGCACATATTAGCACTAACTGAATTAATATCTAAGCGTACAGTAATAAGAATCTAAATAGAAGTTACTCAAAGTTAGCATTACTTCAGATTATTAAACTCATAAAAATAGAGACAATCTACTGGATTTCAAGAGCACATATCTTATTTTCTGTTGTTTAAGAACTTGTTTATTATAAAACGCTTATTTATTAGCCTGTGATGGCTATGTATTATATTACAATATGACATGAATATTCCATAAATTATCATAAGTGATATTTCCGTACTCCATAAGGCAAAAATTGAGTATTTTCACTTGGAATAATTAACCATTTGTGTGCAAGTAATCCGAAAAATCTCCAGAAATACTATCCTTATTTTCTATTTTCTGAAATGGTCGTAAATATACGTCAGCAGTAAAATAATAGCCGTGTATATTTCAGATACAATCGGGTCGTATAATGAGATGTAAAAAAGGTACGATAATGATGATGAGTGCACAATTTCTTGGGGTTATAAATTACTCTTGTTAATAATCGACCAATTAAAAGCCAATACTTTTAAGCTCTCATAACTCAGTAGCCAATTAATCAAGTAGTAGCAATGTTGTACTGTCGTCATTGCGAAATGCGCGGTATAATCGCAATTATTTAACACGGTTTGAAAAATTGGCGCAAATGATATATGAAGGCTACTCTGCCTTTATTTTAATAAGAAAACATATTGAAACCAATCAAGTAAATTCAAATAGAACAAATGTCTTATATACAAAATTATTTCACTTGTCTTACACACATTTGTAAATTACAGTATTTTTTAACATTTGTACCTTTTCCAAAGGGTAGCACAGCACAGACATTAGTAGCATATATTTATTTTAACCGATAACCAAATTAAATACATTTTATTTTGTAAAAGATCACATTAAAACAAATCATGCGGTGAGATTCCGTAATAACTCGCTTTAGTTCCTTGGATAAGTAGCCATTTTTTGAATAGCAAAACAAGTTGAAAAAACTCTGTTTAATTATGATATTTCTTATAGCAATTGAGTAATGAGTCAGATATCCGTATTGCCAAATTTTTTACAGTCTGCTAGCTATGAAATGTATATAGAATGTCATCAATACATGTATATCGAGTGATCAAATAAATTCCAGCTCAATTTGGCTGATGTTACTTTATATTTAAATGGAGCCATAGCGCACTAGATCTGAAATTTATTCTATCATTCGATGGGGAAACACAATTGGTAAATGATGAAAAGCAATAGGAAAACCCTGTAAATGTAATAAAAATGACTAAAATTATTCTTATCTCATGTATCGGGTCTCTAAATCCCAGCAGGTATTAATAAATTATAGAAACTAATTCAAATTCATTTGACATCAAATTCAATATGGGGGTCCTTTTATAATAATTTTAAAAACTAAAAGCTTTCAATAATACGCATTTAATTACTGGGATCGCTTATATGCGGAAATTATAGCTAATGGGAACTCAAGTTCAATTATGGCGTCACAACCTAATAAAGTGTGCCAAATAAATTCGCTTTGCTTCGAGAAACAGTTCAGTTTTACGCCATTATACGTTTCCTAGGTGACAACAAAAGCATAAGTAAATAGACACAAGACAAAACACTCAAGAAACACTCTTGCCGCAAGTTGATATGAAAGAGACGCCACTTCACAATTTTAAGAATGATGCTTTCTAGAATCACTTTCCTGACCGGTTCTCTTCCTCCTGTGATGGATAACAGGGCTGCAAATAACCCCGCAGTAAATCTCACACCGCTGTAGCGCCCTTAAACTTAACTTCAAGTACATCTTAATAATCTGCTCGAATGCAATAAACTAATGCTGTAATATTGAAATAAGTAGGATTAATAATTAATGCAAATTATGATAATACGGAATTTGAGCTAAAAACTCCCCAGCGCATATATTTACTAAGTGGAAGTGGAAATTCGTGATATGTTATTGCGAACCCATTATTTGGACGTTGACTGTCATTGGCTTGGTATCATGAAGTAATTTGTGCCTGTTTATCCCAAAAAATCGAAGCTCAGGAAATGCTTTACTGCACGACTTAAGCCCCTGGTTTGCTGCGTTGGGCAGGATGAATATGTTTTGCTCTAGTTTGGGACGCATTTATCAGTTTTCAGGCAATATGGCAATATTCGATATGTGCTTACTGTTGGTTCGGGTTAACACCGAATCATTCAATTGTCGACTCTCCCAATCGATGTACACGAAGATTTACTTGCATGTGCCAACTCACTTGCATTCAAGCAGTAACATAGACTTGCTTCTAACCAATGAGACAAAACACAAAATTAAAAATGAATCACAAACCAATAGTTACAAATAACTGAAATAATAAATTACATCAGCAGCTTGCTAGCGAAAAAATAAACGTTTTGAAACCTCACTTGACATAAGCCCGCATATGCTGTTATTAGCTGCCTTTTATATAACACACACTTACAATACAATTTCAAACTATTGTAATATTAAATACAGTTTAGATTTCTATGGAAATTGCCTAAACTAAAATAATTTAAAAATATAACAGCATATATTTTCCCATAAGAAACCTTTTAAAGGTTTGCAATAATATTAAATTCAGCTTTTACACCTGAAATATCCTATCTATGCACCTTTTTTCCTACCTTATCAAACATTTATAATGTGCTGCTATGTTGTGCTTAGTCAAATACGACATATAAAATACATTTAAACCCAGAGATAAGCTATGGACCTTTCGCTGTCCCTCAATTACTACGTGTAACAGTTAATTCATTTTGGATTTCAATTTTGAAATATGACATTTGTTCGTATAAATGTATGTTTTTTATTGTAATTTTCAACGTATTAATATGGCAGCATGTAAAATTTAAAATAAACAAAATATAACTTTTCCTAAAATCTAGCAGCAAGATTTTTCTCAATCTTTTCTCACAGTCCTTTTGTCGGCGATTAAATCTCTAGTTGCAATTTTTTATTTGACAATAGCAACGTTTTAGTGACATACAGTTGTACTAAGGGTATCTGTATAGCTATAAAGGGCGATTTTCATTTTAATTTCGACATTTACAATTGCTAGCTATAGTAAACGACCTATAAATGAGATTTCATCTCATTCCGATGTGATATGGCTGGGGAAGCTTTTATTGTAAATTATCTCATAAATGACATGGCATGTTGACATACATTTTTATATTGTAAGGTATTCTTTGTTACGTGTAATTTTACATTTAGATGCAGTCAAGAATAGTTTTGCATAATTTTTTAGCTTAAATACATACAGATGCAGTTTAGAGGTTTAGCGTGACCTGCAGTTTCTAGGTGTGTGTTTGGTGGCATACTCATTTTTGCATTTTTAGATGATTTTGAAAATCCTTGGATATTTAGGAGATCATACTAACAGTTTCCAAAATAGTTGATAGTACAATTTCCGGTGGCCATTTTTATGAGACTGATTTCGTGAGATTTTGTCCTTCTGGAGCTGCATGTAATTTGGAACTTTCACTCGATGTGGATGTCATAGGAAATGTTGTGTGATATTGCTGGAATAAAGCCAGTTATACTGGATTAATTATATATTTCTGAAAATTACTCACGCGAGGTCATCCAACATCTCTGGTATGTTATTTGTGGTTCGTTCGTACGTCGAATTCAGATATCGTGTGATTTTAGGTCTCCTAATTGGTACACTTAGTACTCCTATTTGGTTTCTGACTTATTCGAGTTCAATTATGCCTGTGGCATTGATGTCGCTTGCCAAGTACCTGGAGGACCAACCCCCACGCCGTTCTAAGCAACCCTCAACCCATGTAGTAGTCTTCGAATAAACGACTTCTCACCAGTGTGACAACCACAAGGTTTTTCATCCGTATGAAGGTTAGAGAAAAACCTGTCGCACTTGAAGTTATTTCCAACTAGTGGACAGAATCTCCGTGTAGCTACCCTGCATGGCTGCTCTGACGAAGCTGCGCTATTGTGCATCCCCAGGTACCTAATAGCGTTTTAGTCATCTCATCGTTTAAACTAGAAATATCGTTCAGGCTAGTTTTGTGAAAGCTTATGCGATGTGCATACCTTGTTTAATGGTAATCTACCTAACCGATGTTACCGAGAAATTAAGAAATTCTGTGTAGCTATCTGCGAGTTCACCTCGTGCAATAATATATGCGGAATAGGTTATTTTCATTTTATGTATTTAATATCTTCTTCGATTGGCAATGCTGACTTTGTTAGCAATTTTAGTCGCGTTCAGTAACTCAACATTTTAAAATTTAACTACTAAACCTTTTGCTAGAGTTTTCGGTAGCTTGAATATTGCAATTTAACACCTTGTGAGCGCTGAATATACACAATTTTAAGTGTAAAATCCCTAGACGAAATGGTACCAATTCGAATAGATCGCGATTAAGTAAAAGTGATTTAATGAGATCTTGAGAGCTCCCGTATTCCGTTATCGCAGTTCTAATGTTTAAGTCACTACCGTACAGTTGAGATACGTGTACTCGAGCGAATTGCGAGTTAACATCGAAGAGTTCTGTTTTTGACTTCAATTTATTGACATAAAAACCTTGTACATTTTATAAGTTAAACTAAAATTACATCTACTATTCCATTTACAAACAAACTATTCTATCACAGATTTGTGTTGCCTTTTTCAAGTATGGTGCAGAGTTTGTATGTGTCTTCTTCTTTGGGTGCCTCATCCGTTCCGGACATTGGCTATGGCCATGGCAATGGTCACTTTATTGGCAGCCAGACGAAATAGCTCTGTTGATGTTAATCCGAACCAGTCCCTAAGATTTCTTAGCTAGGAATGGCGTTTTCTTCCTGGTCTTCTCTTTGCTTCGAGTTTACCCTGCAGGATTAGTTGTATCAGACGATATTTGCTGTTTCTCATGACGTGCCCAAGGTACTCAAGCTTGCGTGTTTTGATTGTAAGCATAATTTCTTTTTGTTTTTGTAGTAGCCTCAGTACTTCCTCGTTTGTATGTGTACATACTGTAAATACATAATTAGGTTATTTCAAGCTATGGTGTTTTGTGTTTTTTATTATTTTTATGAAACAGCTAAGTGGTTTAGGAACTTACACGAACACTTGTAGGTTTTCTGGTTTCGACCGTCTCGAACCAGTGGCGCTTTCGGACAACGCGCCCATTCCCTGGAACTAGCTGGCGAAAATTTGCTACACTACTAGACAATTCCTGAACCGCCGTGTTGGAAGTATATATTATTTTCTTCTTCTTTTGTGTCCAAATAAATTCCCTGTGTAGCAAATAACATCTTTATGCGCACTCTTTACTCGTATGCCGGGTAAGTGACTAGCTTCGTCCGTCGAAAATGAGGAACAGTTGCTCCATTAGGGGTTAACGACTAAAACTGGTTTTAGAGTGGTAGCCAGAGAGAGTACAATTTTTAAATTCTCAGTGTAGTAGCGGGAAATTGAACCCGAGGGGGCCCCCTGAGACTCAAGCATGTTGCTTGCTCAGCTATCCGTTACTTTAAGGTAAAATTAGAAAACCAGAAAAAAGCAGAACTAATATCTTATAAATAACTTACTCTAACTATGTACACTTATTAATATTACCAATATGACCGATTTAACGAAGTCACACAACCTCACTTATTGCTTTATGTTATTGTCCAAAATTGTTCTTTAAAATCTTAATTGAATATATGAATTGTAAAAGTGTTTACAGCTCAGCTTAATACAGATTGCTTTAAGTACAAATTTACTTTGCGAGACCACTCAACTGCCCAGAAACCATGAGACAAAATTCTCGGACAAACCAATCCCAATGCGGAGGGTTTTAATTTATTAAAATAGCATTGATAGCGACAGTCCTAAGAGTTGCCGTAAGCTTTTCTGTATATATTAAAATTATTGATAATTAGCATCTTTTCTAAATCAAAAATTGTGCTTATTTTGTCGTTTTCATATAAAAATAATAGTTTCCCAAATATTTTGATACAAAATCAATCTTAACGTGCGCATATTGGTCTCTATCCACTGCAATATATTGCAATGATCCTTGTCTTTAATGTTTAATAATATGTAAACAAATAATTCAAATACAAAAGATCACTACAAACCTTTTGTTTACGTTGGTTCTTATTTAAAATCAATATTTGACTGACTAATAATATTTACGTGGTTTGTTCTATTGAAGTGTTAATCGTCTTATGCCCTTTTATTTCAAATTCACCAATCCGTAATTAGTAATTTGGCTAGCACCGGAATTAAGCATGAAAAACTCAAATATCTTTACGGGTCTGAGGTTCCTTCTTGTTAATAAAATTGTACGCCACTGAAATGCGTAGTTCAAATGCTCTACCATAACCTTGTAACTAACTCAGTCTAAAATTGACGTTCTACAGAGACATTTAACTTAGTGCAAGTCGCCTGAAAGTTTAATTGTTTGTTTACCGCAATTCAAATGAGCAAACGAACTCGGTAAGATTTGAATTATCGCGCTCAATCTACGCGTCGCTCTAGCAATTGTTTTGCAGATCGAAAATTAGGCTTTTGTTTCGGTAAATTAGGAAGAATCTTAAATTTTCTAACCCAACTTTCTGATGGCGGTTATAGCAGTTTTAAAACGTTCCAAAGTCCTGGATTCTGCTTATATCGGCTCCGCAGCGCAGCTTTTGGGTCACTCAGTAAGTTGTACGCTTACAATAATAGAATTGGCTTCACCACTGACCTTTTTAATTTTCCTCAGATGGTCTCCGTTGAGGTTCCGCAGGTGAAAATTGCTCACACCTTCTCTTGCGGTCTGTTGCCAGATGTGCGATGCTGGTATGGTCCTCGTAGGTCTCGGCTGCTTGTGCAGGAACTCGAATATTGCCCCTGGGTGTGTTCGAATGGCCCGAAATGACTTGTCGAAACTCGGTCGTCAGGAACGGAACGATGGCCGAAGATGAATTTAACTTTAGGTGAACGACTTTATTGCCTTTATTTGTGCACGAACACTGACACGTTATAAACACTTTGGTGCAATTTTGTGGCTGTAAATTAATGTAAAGGGTATGAAAAATGAAATTAAACACCAGCCACAATTTAAGCTGTCGACCAGCAATTTTTATCATTTGTTAATAAATCCTCTTGTTCGTTATAAACAAAAATCAATCTACCAAAATTAAACAGGAAATTCGAACTTTGTCAAATCAGCATCTTTACAAATTAAATCTTAAATTTAATAAATTTTTACAATTAAACTTGATTCTATAAAATTGTCTTTCTAAGTTTATGGTTATTGTCCTTTGATTTCCACTCGCGTTTCGCTAATTAACAGGCCCTTTTGTTCACTCATTTCACTGATCGCTGCCTCCTTTCGTTCATTTCCTCTTTAGCTACTTTAGAGTTCAATGTAAGTTCCGCTTTTACTTAGGTACTCCCAAACCAATACACATTTTAATTCCAGCTATTTTCGAATTCTTGTTGATCCATTTTTAATTCATGATTCGCCTTCTAAATCTGCCTTTGGGTTCTTATACCCCATTCTTTCATAAGCCTTCCCTAATCTTTGTTTAATTTGCTCAAAGAAATTATTATTTTATTTATTCTAGTTCAAATTCATTTGCGACACACAGTTAATTATTGCTCTCTGTAAGAACTTGCTTTTTCTCTGCATATTTTAAATAATGCCATAAGTTTAACTAAATTACTTTAAGAACTGCACACCCTTGTGACAATCAAGCTTCATTTCCTTCTAGCTTATTTAATTTATTTCCAATAATAATGGCTCAATTTGTCCATGTAATTTCATATTGACAACTTATGTGAAAATTATACAGATGTGTGAATTCTATCAACTCTGTGCTTTTCTATTTTGATTTAACTTGTTCGCACTGCTACCAGAGCTGCTTTGAGGGCTAAAGACCATTGCAATATATCAATAATAGACATTTGCACAACTACATATGGCTTCTTACGTGTTGTCCAAATCCCTCGTTATATTCTCATACTTTCAACTACACTGAGATACAAATTTTGATTGCACTAATGATAATTCGTATACGTAATATTACTATTTACTAGCCATATACATATATCCTGCTATTCTCGACGTTACTTGTACTGCTGGTATAACAGCAATAAAACCATTACTCTAAGAATATCTCGCAACAATCTAATTCTAATATTAGTAATAATTAATACATATTCACATATCTTTTTCTAATATCAATACAATATGTTTATGGAGATGTGTCTTCTGGTAAATTTGGCTCTACCATAACGAACCAGTCCTTTACGATTTTCTTATTCTGAAAGAAACATTTTTATGTACTTATTCTTCATCAAACTCAAACAAGGTACGAGTACTTTTTATTTCAGAAATATAAATTGTACGTTAATTGCTGCTTGCTTTGGCGGACGCAAGAGAGCCAGATCGAAGAGGCATAAAGTTTCTTGACAGTTTATAGACCGCAGGGGTGGTAGGACGACGAAGAAATAGGCCCAAAGGTAGGACATTTAAACATTCAATGGGAATCACGTCCGCGTAGACACTCGAGCACTCTAGCCGCATAATTGCTTAGACAATTTTAACACGTACGGTGGGTGACTTTATCGAGTTCAGATGAAGAAAAGCCATCCTGCTACCGAGGTGCATATTCAGAACGCTATGTGTACTATTCCGAAGTAAGATACATTGCACGTTGGAGTTTTTGAAACATAATTACGGTTACAATTTTATTATTATCATAAATCACTGCTAAATCGTAGCATATCTTAAAATACGCATGTATCTCAAACAGTGAAGTTTACCAGTTCATCTACAAAACATGTAAATCTCTGAATGTCAGAATCGGTCTATTTTTATGACAAAGTGGACAATGCAGTTTACGTTCGGTTGGCTTTACCATCATGATTCTCCCACCTTGCCGCCACTGCAGGTTAGTATTTTTGTATACGGCGTGTAAGGGCTTCATTAATTTCTTTGATTTCCAGCTTACGGATCATGCGAAAGCAATTAAAGTTTCACTTTTCAAGGTATGAAGGTGTCTCATAACCCTTGAGATGGAAAAAATATTTACGTTATTAAGCCGATATTGTGCATATAGCGGACGGGGATAGATTTTGTGGCCGATGCCGATTAGATAAAGCTAATAGATTATTAGAGTCAGTTATATGTAATATCGGCCTATAAATAAAACTTATTATTAATAGTAATGTGAGGCCCGCACATAAGTTGGTATAAAGTAGCAACGGTTATGGCGGCTGTGTCCGTTAAATTTTAACGGCCACGGCTGTTATGGATGATACTTCAATCAAGCAGATAGTACTGATATAGTACAACGTGTAGGTGTTATAAAATGAAATTGTTGTTCAAACCAATACTAAATACTCGATCATTTTGGAGCATTGTGGTCGCTAAGGAAGACTCCAACTTGCTAATATCAAGCTGTTTTGGGAATATTGCACCACAGTAATATTTATATCTAGTTGTGGGGAATTCAGTGTCTCCTCCTACTGGCCGAATCGGACATGTTACCTTAAAGAAGTGTAATATTTATGAAGAGAGTTTTCACTACTTTCTCTTTTTCATAATTTAAAGAAAAGAGGAAAACTAACGTTTTACTACTGTCTCCAACAACGATAGAAATAGTGCCTTCGTAATCTGAGGTTGAACTGACTCAACATTGTTTATACATGCAGAAATGTAACTACCTACCCTTAATTCTATCATATTTATTACAAATAAGCAACTGATAAAACCAATATAACCAACATTTGGAAAATTAAAGTATTTTAAGAGAATTGCGAATATCAGTTGGGTTAACCTATTGCTACAAAAAGAAACTTCCATTGAAATAATGAGAAATGAATCAGTGATTGACACTTGTAGAGTACATATATGTAAGAACTGCGAAAATAAATTGTCCTTACTATTGGCTTCTTTTGGTTTCATCCAAAACCATTCATAATAGTATACGCTTTATTAATTCGAGAAAACAGAATAAAAATAGGAAGTCCGCTTCTTGAGCGTATCTGATTATTTAAAAATTAATTTGACACTAAATACAAGATGCTGCTATTTACAATAACATGCAAAGATAGCAATCTACCGTTTTCAGAAGGGGTTGCAAAATAATTAACACGACGTCTATTTCCTCAAGTAACGATGTTTGTCTCACATTTAACCATTTTAATTTACAATCATGATGAAGTCGTTTTAATAACTCTTTATTGCATTCATTTCATTTAGGTGTGATAGAAAGGTACTTTTTTACAATTGCCATGTAAATAACATTCATATTAGTACATTGTTATGTAGATTAGATGTTTTTGTGCCAACGCAAGGTAATTGGAATTGGAATCGGTATTAACGAGAGTGAAATAAATCAAGTCATAAACCGAGCATAACAATTTGCACTTTTTATTGATACCTATAACTTATTTGTTACATGCTTATTTTTATGCCAACTTTCAATACTTTTGTTATACAATTTTTGGGTTTGTATCTTCATTAATAAAATTGCCGCCTTTATCAAAACTAATTTTTAAAGGTTTATAGTTATATCTAATCTACATATCTATAGCAATATTTTAGCCATCTAAAAAGTGTAAAGCCTTAGGACATTTTCAATTTAGAAAAGCCTTGGGTAGTCGTAGTCCACAAAAACTAACGCGTAGAATATTCCTAGAAATTTAGACCTCGGTTTTCTTGTTTGCTTTGAGAAATACGATAAGTAATAACTATTGCAATTAACACTTTAAAAGCCTGTAAAATTATGATAGCAATTAATAACATTTCAAGCATTTCAAATATTATTTTACAAAATATTCTTAAAATGTGCTAGTTTCATTTTTGCAAATTATATGAATAGTACTGGTGTTGAGTTAATACTTTATAAAAACGGTATTAAAAATGGTATTAGCCTTGATTGAAAAATAAAATGTAATCAGAACCGGCTTAGAAATAATGAATAACAATATAGGATGAAAGAAAACAAAAGAAGGAGGAAGTGAAGCCAAGCTGTGAGGTGTGTTATTTTAGCTTCCCCACAAAGAATCCATTTAAAAGCGTAGAAATACTCATTTTTACACTATACAGTGTAAATAATGTAAGATTATACATTGATAACTTTATTTTAGCATTAATCAATTTACCCACGGGAGTAACAATTATCGGTTTTGAAATTACAATGAAATAATCCAGTTTCAATTAGTTTCTATAGTCACTGTGTTGTTATTTTGTTTACAAACACCATGGTAACGGTAAGTAAATGCCCTATGCCCAAATTGGCAAAGATGGTTTATTAGAAGAAATTTGGGCGTTTGTATTGTTTATTAAGCATATACACTTTTTTTTGCGCACAGCAGTTATTCAGCAAAGCCTAGTTTTGTACTAAAACTACATTTAGTACGAATTGTAAAACGTTGGCAGATCTCATTTAATACGGGTCAAAACCTGATTTTTACAAGTTTAAACATACATTGTGAGCCAAAAAAAATTACTAATTAACTTCATAATGTTACACCCACTAATGTTTTATTTGCCTAGTTTAGGATAACAAATATTAGAAATATGTTTAATGATTCCTTGGCAATATGCTGTGTCAGACAGATAATTACATCTTCATATTTTCAGTATTCCTAAAGTAGCATGTCACCTCTACCTAGTTAACGGATCGGGGATCCATATTTGAAAGGTAGGAGTAAAATAAAATATATTTTTGTATCCAGTAACATAACCAAAATAAAACAATAATGACAAATAATAATTAAACCTTTACTTCGCACTTCAATTTTTCAACTGAATTTCTATCGAATATTGTAATATTAGTTCGAGAATAAATAGCATTCAAAGTTTATTAATTTTCTGATCCACTATTAATTTATGTATTAGTAAAACGAAACAACTTCAGAAACTAGCGACTACCATACATCTTGGGCTCTTTAACGACCTAATATATTTAAATTTCTTTAATAATCATTAGTTTCGAACATAGAAGTTTAGTTCTAATTTAAATAATCGATCCGAACCAGAGGTCCTAGAGAGAAGGCCCGATGTCCAAGGGGGTCTGACTAACCCGAGTGCACAACAAACCACAGACGCGTGGGGGTGTATGTTATGGTACCAGGTAGTGCCAGTAAATAACATTATAATAAAGTCAAGGTTTTACAGGTAAAAATTACTAATCCAAAATAAAAGTTAGGTATGCAAGTGGTTTGCTGTTTAAAATAATCGTATAGAAATGGAACATCATAAACTTGAATACTACTCGAAGTATGAGCACTGATCACGAGCAATTAAACCCAGCCGAGGTGTTTTCGCCGAGTTTATGGTGCGCTAATTAGCGCCTGTATGAACCAATTATTTTAGCGCTTAACGATCTGGTGCTTAGCACCATTAATTTTCAGAGTGCCTTGTAATTAACAGCTCTGAAAAGCTTTATTCTGTAAGGAGCAGAACAATATGCAGATTTTAATTTGGACGAATCTGATGCATAGAAATCAATAACTTGAATAAATTAAATTATAATGGATAAATAAACTTAGTAATATTCAATCATTGATCCTAATATTTGGAGCAACAAAATTGATAATTCCAATTTCTCTTAATAGTACTAACCTAAATCTAAATTTTTACTCTAGCTTAGGTATTTTCAGTACATTGTCCACAGTTAATTTTATCTACATCAATATAAAAATTAAATCGATTAAGAAGAAATACAAAATCCCACTTCGTTTCAAAGCACGTGGACGTCCTGACCCTTATAAATAATCATGCGATGCAAACTAAGGTCATTAATTGTGGCATGGGTGAATAAATTATTGAGTAAAATTTGAAGAAAATTAGCGCCAGTGCATTAGCATCAATGAAATGAAATTATATCTTTTATACGTGAGTGAACGGCTAAAGTTAAAATTGTAATTTATGTCACAGTTGTTCGTCAAGGGATTAATAATTTGCAATTAGCTGAGATATTATAAAAAACGAATTAAACCTAAATCTTCTGATCATGAAATTAATTTCTCAGAAAATTAAGTAGCAATGAATAGTTACATCAATAATATTTAGGAATTTTTTACAGAGGAACTTTTTATGTCTCATAAGTGAACACTGTGGGAGTCGAGGCAAAAATAATTAACCTTGAAATAATACACTTCGATTGCAAGATTCTCATCTTGTTGTAGGTAGACAAACTGACTCGTTTGCATATTCTAATAGTTGTAATAAAATAGTTTGCGAGATGCCTTACATTTTAAAAGTAAAATTCATTATACAAAAAACCGCAAACTAAGCTATAGAAATGAGCATGTATAATAAATACTAAATAACCTTACTCTGCAATTTTTTCTAAAAATTAAAAGCTGTAAAAGCTCATAAAGTTGATTAAATATCAAAGCACAAATTTCTCATTCTATGGTTGTTCAAGTGGCAATACAAAGGATGCAATTTAATTAATTTCCATACGTTTGAACTATAGCTTTTACATTTTTATACAACATATATGTACAACTATAAAACTAGTATAGTTTAGAAGATTACTGATGTCAGTGGATAGTTATTAATTTAAATACTCATATTTCTTTGATTGAAAACAATTCGATTTGTAGCCATATCATTGTCCTATTAATAAAAAAATAAAGATTATAAAATATGTATTATGAACATTTCTGTGCTTCCTTATTGTATTAATTCATGGAAATCAAAATAAAATGTATGTGGTCGTTAAACTTTATTTTTCGAACTTGTTAAAAATATATATACCCTTATTATTAATGAAAAAAAATTTGTTGACTGCTCTGAGTGTTTTACATTCAAGGTATTTTTGAATTGTCTTTATTTATCTAATGATCTATGGTTTAAGCAACATTGTAGGTGGCTTAATGCATTAAGAGCAATAAATGTAATCCATGATTTTTAATTATTTACCTATTCTGCAATAATTTATATAATTTCTAATTGTTTAAGCATGCAATCACATATATTCCGTCAACTAACAACTTTAATTCACAATATGCACTATGCTTTAGAGCAGGGGTCGGCAACCTTTTTCGGACGGCGGGCCATTTTCAAAATAAATTTTTTTATGCGGGCCGCACATTCAAATGTAACTTAAATAGTGCTTTTATATCATATACGAGTATAAATATTATTAAAAATAAATATAGAAAAAATTTATTTTTTATTGACATGCTATAATAACAATAATGTTAGAGAACAAAAATTTTACAATTCTTAAAAGGGAAAAAAAGAAAATACAATTCCAATTAAATATGTATAAATATGTAAATATAAAATATATAAATATAAAAAATATAAAATATTGTAGTGAAACGTCATACGGCTGTCAACATGAACGCACATATGAACATACAGTAGCAAACTGGCGAAATGAAAGAATTTGTGATGGGCCTATCCGGAATGAATAATCGGAAAGTTTCCGATTGTTCAAAAAATCGGAAGGTTCCTATTATTTCGGAACTTTTCGGAATTCGATTATTTTACTGTTCGGTGTACACAATTCGGAACTTTCGGAATTCGATTATTTTACTATTCGGTACACAAAATGAGAAAACGAAATGCCAATTTGAACTGAACGGAATACGGAATGTTGTATTGACTCACTTGACTGCTATATGCTGGTTGGCGCATGTCGACGGGTCGCGCCGTGTGCGCACGTGTATGATACGTGAATGGCACTAATGGCAGTGGAATTTCGTAGATTAATTATTAGATAGTACACCTACAGACTTCAAATTCAAGTATTGTTTTATAGTATCTATTATGTACTTTATGTGCTATTAAACTTTAAAATATCACTACCATTTTCCGAAAGTCTATTAACGTAACTACTGTAATAATTTGAAAAGATATTTTATTTCCTCATATCCCACTGTGCGACTCAAACTCATAAATTGTTTTTTAGGATACTGCATTGCTAACTAGCGTCTACATAGTTACAAACGAGTCCGGTAAATTCGTTTGTAACAATGTAAACGCTAGTTACCAATGCAGTATCCTAAAAAATCTTATACTATGCACGACCGGTAGAATTCTTATCGCCTTGCCAAACATACAGGTCTCGCCCTACGGTTCGACCTGTAAAGTATTGGCGCGGCCATACAAATGTTGCTACCGGTCTAATAACGTAAATAGCTATTACTGACCGTCCTACAAACCCAAACAATAGATGCCAACGCAGATAAGGGCTTACGGCGCGACGGCGAGTGCTCTCATCGTAAATTTGCACGCACTTCGTCTTTTTTCCGCTTGTTGTTATTTCGCTCGTTTTCCCTTGCTTGCATTTACGGAATGTAAAATAATCGGATGATATTCCGATTTTATAAACATTCCGAAATGGAACATTCCTATTATTGAAATCATCCGATTATGCCCATCACTAGAAAGAATACTACACTTGCTAAGCGAGACGTCGTATTCGCTGGGGAGTGGGGATTAAACTTGCGCAGTAAAATAGGTTTCCCACTATGCTTCCGTTTGTCGCGCATTTTTGTCACCGGCCACATTTCGGCACGCTTACGCTCTAAGTTTGTTGATTTTTCCTAAAGTTATATTGGTGCTTTGGCGGGCCGCGCAAAAAGTTGCAAAGGGCCGCATGCGGCCCGCGGGCCGCAGGTTGCCGACCCCTGCTTTAGAGTGTTCGCATTTACTAATGCTATAAGCTATTTCACTACTTCTTTCTAATAATTTTAAAATTAGCTTTGTGTTTCCGTTTATGCTCTTCTTGAAATAGCTATTCAATTTCTATGTTTTTGTTTTTACCCTTCTATAAGAGGGAAACAAGAGAAAAATTGTTTTTTTGTTCATATTGTGCTTCCTACGATTCAATAGCAGCTAAAGGGGTCCATACTGCATCCTATTGTATTTTGGTTTTAGTTTTTTTATAATTAACTTACTGTTAGTTGCTTTAACGACTCTATTAACACGTTAAATGCCATGCTGGATTCATCAGAGCAATGCTGGTGATTTTGCGTAAGAAATGATATTGGGCTCGTACAACTAACAGACATTATCGATTGTGGTCCTGGTAAAATTGTATAATAAAACATATCTGAAATAATGTAGCAGTCAGTGTTTTTCCCTGTGGTAGCCGCACCTTTGGATTTTGTGCTGACCGTTAAATTTACAATTTTCTGGAAATTTTAGATGAGAGGATCACAAAAGAACCCATTTACTTGAATCAATAATTGAGTAGGTGCTATCTAGAACTGTCCAGTTTTTGTGATAAAGTATATACGAAAAAATTCTTTTTATTAAATTTTTCTTTCTCATTTGAGTTAGATGTTGCTCTTTTTTTAACGATTTTTCTAATTATGCTGGAGCAATTAGTTAGTAACATAGTCTCAGAATTTAAACATTCTTACATTTTTATATTAAAGTTGTAAATTTCTTTGGTGTTAAACATAAATTTTGAGGATTAATTTCATCTAGATATTAGAAAATATTTTTTTTCTTCTTAAAAGTTAAATGGCATTTGAGTTTTTGCTTCATTAATGTTCACTTATTTAGTTCTCCTTTTCCTCTTTAATTGTCTAAATTTAAAATGGAGCACTGTGCACTCACCGGGTACACTATGACAATGGCATTTACTAGACACACAAACACTGTTTACTGCACTCATACTTATGCAGCTAACTTGAAATACTGCAAGGACTATTTAGACAGGTCTATTTATTTCGCCATAGACGATAGACACAATGCCGTTCATTCACATGAAGCTAAAGGCAAAGCCCTCTGACTAATAATGGTCAAGTTGAAAATCTCCGCGAGTACAGCTAAATGATTCATATAGAACACTACACGCAAAAAATCGCACTTTTTGTTATGCACAAAAAAACCGAAACACATATAAATACCAAATGGTTATTAATGTTAAGATGAAAATAAACAATACAGGCATGGGCGCCAGATTTCCATTTCAAATCTTTTCACAGTTCTCTATTCCAGAATAGAACATTAAATTGGTGCATTTTTAACCAGCATGTTCGGGCCCAGCTATATAAATTTTTTAAACTGTATAAAGCAATTTGCTGTTCTAGAACCTTTCTTTAATAATAAATTTTTTTAAATAATTGACATAACGAACATTTCAGCATTTGAGAATTTATTGCCACGGCATTTTCGTAAACACAGAAAAAATCTATGTTACCAACGTCATCAATTGATGTACCATTATTGTTCACGATCACTACACATTATTTTTGTGGTCATGGTTATTCCATAATTGCAGGTTTTAACTGCTTCCCAAATCTTTTATAGCAATTTTAAAGTAATCGGTTGCTTTTACTCTTATGAACCAAGAGTACCTTATTTTTCAGCTTTGTAATTTTATTTCATATAATAACCTAAAATGTTTACAAATTTTACAGATAACAAAGTTAGAGCTAAAAAATATTTAAAAGTAGGTAAAGTTCCTCTTATAGTCAAATCTAGTTTATGTAAAAATGTTCAGTAATGCAGTACATAATAGTAAGTATGTGTACCAACGTTGAAATGGATATCATTACATTTGTGAAAATTTGCATAAAAATAAAGAACACAGTGAATTTTAAGACCTTGCAACTTTTTACTGGGGCTACTTTGTACTAACAAACCTCTTTCCCTTGAAAGTTAGTTTCTAAAAGGCTTTTGACAGTATGGGTAAAAAGGCGAATGAGCCTGTGGGTGGTATACAATTTTTGTTTGTGGCGATCATCGTTTCTTGGACCAAGTGTCAATATAGATGGTATAATACAGTAATAAATGCATGCCTCTCAGTGAGAGTACTTTACATAAGTTTCCAATGAGTCATATCCAGGAATCTTTCGATACTGTAATTCAGTAGTGATATAGTATTTTTGGCATGAGGAGCATAACAAATGGTAAATGTTATAGTTTTCTTCTTCAGAAGTCTCAGCAGCAGCTTATAACTTATGCTAGGTTGTTTGCATATATAGCGACTTTTTCCTTGAACATTTTTGCTCATCGATCGTTTGAGAATCGTATATCAGGAGAAGTTTGCTGCGGTTGTTTGTTGTTCTTGTTCTTCCCTATAATACAAGGTTCGTGTTAACACTTAACCGGAAATGTAGGATCTTTAAGCGTAAACGAGTGTAAGGTTTTTCTTTGCTCGTAGCATATAATATGTCAAGTAATCTGGAATAGTGGCTGCTGGCCAAATAACTGGACACATTCGGAAATGATGCCTATTCAGAAAAGAGGCTCAGAAGAAAAGT
This sequence comes from Agriotes lineatus, assembly GCA_940337035.1. Classification (NCBI taxonomy): domain Eukaryota; kingdom Metazoa; phylum Arthropoda; class Insecta; order Coleoptera; family Elateridae; genus Agriotes; species Agriotes lineatus. Next base: position 47,798 of record CALNHX010005222.1, read on the forward strand.
GCGACAACTACCGTCTCATCGCGCTGATTTCCATGCAAGCAAGATTCGCCTTACCGTAATCAACGAACGATTAAGATCATACCTATCATGGCAGATACCAACAGAACAAGCAAGATTTGTCAAAGAAAGAGGAGCAAGAGAACAGATCTCGAATTTGAGACTAATCACAGAAAAGGCTAGAGACATTAACAAATCGATCTATATGTGCTTCATAGACCACAAGAAAGACTTGGCTAGTATAAAGTGGAAAGAGCTATGGAAGATCCGCTAGAAATGGGAATACCACAACACCTCATTTTCCTCATACCTACATCCTATGGCGAATATTATACAAGAGAAACACAAGACGATTGGGATGGAGGAGTAAGTGTAGGGGGGAGATAAATCAACAACCTCCGCTTTGCGGATTATACTGTTCTACTGGCAAATAGTAGAGAACAACTAAATGATCTAATAACCAGGCTAGGGAGAAAGAGCAACATATACGGTTTAGAGATAAACCAGGAAAAAACAAAAATAATGATCATAGACAGAGAAAATAGCAACAGCCCAGAAATAAAGCAAATAAAACAATGCAAAAGGGTGAACCAGTTCATCTACTTAGGAACACTGATAATAAATACTGAAAATGCACAAAAGAAATTAAAAAAAGATACGAAATAACCAAAGGATATGTTACAGCACGGAAAGGCGTTAACCACATAACGATCAGCCCCTCAAGCGTGCAAAACAAAATACACGAAACGACTTTACGACATAATCGGTAATATAACCGAATACGCAGCCACAACATCGTTACGAGATGTGCTGTAACAAGGTGCTCCAGCTATTAGATGCTCAATGAGAAGGTCGTGGTTCTATATTACCCAAAAGTTAGGGCTGTGCTTCGGCACCAAGAGGTAAATGATGTTAAATAAAGGACGCCACCACATTCAGCATACATCGGAAAAACAACATTAATATCCTTTACAATAGGTGAGCTCACTCGAATGTGGAACTACTAGGCCCGCCTTTCTACTATAAACTTGGTAAAGTTTGGTCGGCGTGGCACGTACAGTATCGACTTACCTTACGAAAATAACTCATTGAAGCAGCTGCTAAACTCCTTCTTACAACTGAAAAGCGCACATGAAACGCATGCAAATACCATAAACACAAATGAAAAATATCAGTACTTGACAATGAACTCTATTGGAATAAATAAAAATATATATAGCAATAGACATGGAATGTTTGATTAGTTAGATTTAAAAAATAATCAAAGATGTTGGCTCAGTTAGCTTACGCAACACATTGACTTAAATGCAAACGGTAAACTTGACTGCATATACATTAATGCGGCTTAAGAGGAAAACTGCCACAAGTTACGTTAAACAAACAAAGAAATACGACGGCAATTCATTCAACTTAGTAAACAGCAAATAACATGGTTACAACAAATGCGCTGAATTGTTCAACACTCGACAGGACGTCCACTTTGCATAATACACCATAAAAACTAATTTACAATAACTTGTTACCTGAAGAAGATCAGCTGACGACTGCATTTGACGTGCGGCACTGTATGTGTCTCTCTCCCAAACAAACTGGCTTAAGATGCCAAAAGAAACGGAACCACGGGAAGAACACAAAGGGTTGACGTGATGCGGAACACAGCGTCGATGATGTTGGCAATAATCAGGGCTGTCAAGATGAATTATAATCCCCAGAGGGTGAAGACGTACGGGACAACAGGATAAATCCCTCAACGTGCGAGATTCGACAAAACGACGTCATACTAAGTTAGCGTTGGTTCTAAAAGAGTTTCTTATAATTCGTACAAGCGATAATTTTGGAGTCTCGCAACCTCACGATAAGAACTCTTGACCGTCACTTGAACCCCTCAATGGAAAGTTTACATCACAACACGCCCCAAGGATCTCCACGTAAACGAAACAGTTCAATTTCTTAAGAAGGCATAAACGATTAGCGGAACACAAAATTATTTAAAGCGGGAGCGGAACTATAATTTCTTTAAATAGCCCTCCGGTCGCGATGCGAAGCGACCGGGGGCAAAGAAGCATACCCGTCTGTTATAGTTCAGAACTGGGCGGTAATTAAATTTAAAAGATTGCGGGCAGTTCGACGATAACTCCGCGTCAGAAATACATCTCACTTCTACAACGACCGACTGCATTTTTCCGTGGCATGGTTGCACCACTAAACGAAATATCTTCTTCTTCTTTATCGTTTCCCCATAATAGTATATTATGTTATTAGGAGCAAAAGTTATATTTTATGTGGCGTGACTGGACAGTTTATCTGCCGAGCTTGCGAGGCAGATAAGTACAGCCGAGCCACATAAAGATACTTTTGCTCCGAATAACATATACTATTTTTTCTTCAAACGTTTATAACAAATTATTTAAGAAATGTGAAAAAACCAGGAATTATTTTAAGGTAGAAGATTGGGTAGACTGATAAATGTAGTGTGCTTTGGAGAGCACTACACTATAAACAAAACAAAATCTGAAAACAATTCGTCTGTCAGTTAACCTGCTTCAATTTGGAGAGAATCTGTAAGTGGCTATATTTTGCAATTATATACAAGTTTATTGAGTAAATGTAATAACATTGTAGCTTTAAATATGTCAGAATCTGATCAGTGTACCCCACCTGAAATAGCAAAGGCCGCCAAGACGGCTATAAATGATTTGGTGCCTACAAAATCGGCCAATATTTATGAAGCTGCATATTCCCGTTTTATAAGTTGGTGCGACAAGAAAAGTGCAAAAACCTTTACCGAAAATGTATTTCTGGCTTATTTTTTGTATTTCAGAACCGAGTTGAAAATGAAGAGTTCATCATTATGGTCGAATTATTCAATGATTAGATCTCTAATGAATATTAAACATGGGATAATCATTGGCAACTTCTTGAAATTACGTGCGTTTCTAAAAAAACAAAACGAATGTTACACCCCAAAGAAATCGCGAGTATTCACGAAAAAGGAATTTGATAAATTTTTGTCTGACGCCTCTGATCAACAGTACTTGGGATTGAAGGTAAAATAATAGGTAATATACAAACAGATTTTAGTATTTTATATTTTTCAGATTGTGTTGGTTATTGGAATAGCAGGAGCTTGTCGTTGCGACGAAATGGTCAAAATGAGGACTGATTACTTTGAAGACTTGGGATCTTTAATTTTGGTAAAAATTCCAGACAGTAAAACAAGAAAACCTAGATCATTTACTATAGTCGGAGACAAATTCATAGATATTTACCGGAAGTACACTTCATTGCGTCCCGAAAATATGGAAGAATCTCGATTTTTTTTAAAATATCAGAATGGAAAATGTCATCGAGCAGTGATGGGGTTGCATAAAATTGGTAGTGTTCCAAGGAAGGTGGCGTCCTTTTTAAAACTACCAAATTGCAGCGAATATACAGGCCACTGTTTGAGACGAACATCAGCAACACTACTCGTTGATGGTGGAGCCAATATTACTAGCTTGAAAAGACATGGAGGGTGGAAAAGTTCTACCGTCGCTGAGGGCTATATAGAGGAATCTCTGACTCACAAGCAAGACGTGGCTATGAAAATTTTCTGCCCAAATACCAATGCTGTGACTCCTGAGGTAAATGCACCGGGCCCATCAAGAAGTCTGGCCGTAACTGAAGTGATCAATGCAACCCTTCCAAAAGCTGCTGTAAGTGCATCAAGTTCAAGTTCAGCCGTCGCTGAAGCAATGAGCGGATTTAACTTTCAAAATTCATCGAATTGTGTATTTAATTTGAATTTTTATAAATAAGTTTAATTTAATAAATGATAAGTTTAATTTAATAAATGATATAAGTTTAATTCAATACATGATAAGTTTAATTTAATAAATGATTTGTTAAAAATTAAGTTACGATTTTCAAATGATTTAGGTAGTTTACTTTAAATAAGTTTTAATTTAATAAATGATTTTAACATTTGAGTTAGGAATTACAAATGATTTAGCTAATTTCAGGTGAAGACACATTTTCTAACTGTTCGTGTTTAGTTATTTCTTCATTATCCATTTCTATTGTCATTACGGCACTTTGGTGGACGTTATTTGTGGTACATTTGACATGAAACAGCAAAGAGCTAGCAAACTGGGCATCTTAAAAAGAGTTAAAATTAAGCAATGCAGTTACTATCTTACTACGGTCAGTTAGTTACCTTCATGTGCTTTGCGGCAATCTGGGCTTAATAATAACGTATGTAATTGTTGCGTCTCAAGTCCGTCAAATGTAACACCTGCATTGTAGTTGCCTTTCCATTGTTCTGCTTATTATCAAACGTTTGCGGCGACGTAGGTATTTGGAGAATTGAATTAATTATAAACAAATACTGTTCTAATTGATATCTCTTCAGAAAGTGGCATTAATCTTTCTATAAAACAATAAAAACATTAAATTAGTATATAAAAAGAATAATAACGAGTCTTCACTTACGTGTGCGATTCTTATTTAAAATAATATAGTCACAATCACAGAACAATACCTAATGTTACAATTTGTTATTTATAACCTAACAAAACTTCGTCGGGTGACGTCATAGATAATGTAACCTAGCATTTACCAAACCTACCTTAGGGGCGAAGGGAATGTAGATTCCTGGCGCACTAAAGCTTCGCGCCCTCTGTAAAAAGAACAACACATTCAAGTGCACGGAACTGCTCGGTGCTATCCCAGTATATATACTGGGGTGCTATTCCACGTCGTAAAAAGAAAGCTCTTTTACTTTATCTGCCGCTCGTCAGCGGCAGATAATATTATCTGCCGCTGACGAGCGGCAGATAAAGTGTTTTAGATGCCATGGCAATGAAATGACAGTTTAGCATCATCAATCAAGCAGCATAATGTCACATTTTACTGACGTTTGAAGAAAAATGCCATTATAGCGTTGGGGTGGAAACGAAATATGACTAAATAATTTGGGGGAAGCCCCGGGCCATCCAAAGCGCATGTTTGTCGCCGTTAAAAACATAAAGCGATAAGCGACAACGTCACTACAACTGCTGCAGAAAGAACAAAGCATATAGGAAAATTCCAGAATAATCGAAAGCTGATTAAGCGATTCCAAGAAGCTTGAATATATCGAACAACTAGAATAAACACTAAGAAATCGAGAAGCTAAAACTGTATTGTTTGCAGAACGGAACAAAGAAACTGCAATGCGTTAATATTTGAAGAGTGAGCGGAAGAAAATATCTGCTGGACGAAGGTATTGGATACACCGCTGAATTACGAATGTTTACTACGTGATTCGGGAAAGGTGCTAAGATTTGATAAATTGTTCTAACAGATCAATGAGAGATTTGCGAAAGACAGGGATGGATAGCGACATTACACTTAACACAAAAAACAAATAGTGAAAAATCTAATATACCCAATTATTTTATATGGCCCAGAATCCTGGACCTTGAGAGCTCAAGACAAAAGAAAGATCGAGGCAACTGAAATGTGGTGCTGGCGTAGAGTACTGTCAGAACGGCCAGAAGAACCAATAAATCAGTTCTAGACGAAATACAAGAACCACAGCTACTGATACAAATTGTGAACACTCTCATACTAAAATACTTTGGACACATAAACAGAAGAGACTCCAATAATATGGAAAGACTATTTGTGCAGAGAAGAATGGAAGGCTTCAGACCAAGAAGAAGATCACCGAAGAGATGGTCAGATCACATAAAAGAAACAACCATACTCCTCGTATAGCAAGCTACTCGAAAACCCTCCAATAGAGTAGGGTGGAGAAACATAGTAAAAAAAGTAACATCAAACAACAGACAATAACAAAGCCAAGATCACGAAGCCACTAACAAGAGGATATACGAAGAAGAAAAATTTATACATTGCGTAGATACTTAGTCCCGTTAAGGTCTACGTATGCATTTCAATAATATTCAAAACGTTGTGATTTAAAATTATGAAAATTGTTTAAGCCCTGAAATGTTTATGCCATTTAATCACTTATAAGTGCCAGCAATAAATTTTGTACGTCTGTGAAGCGAATTAAATATGGCGCTATGGAGCATTAATATACAGAGTTTATCGAAAGCAATTTTCATTCGTTACCAAAATCATTTCGAATTCAGCAAACGTGTTCGAGTTATATTTTATTAAACTGTATAAAGCTGCCCGTTCGCAAAATGTCGTAAAATCCCATATTATTGCAAATAGCTCGGAGAGATGAAGGGTTCACTTATGTTGGTTGCTGATTATTACCCATAAACTGTATAATTTCCACCGGGAACTGCTACCACTGATTACTGCGAGTCCTTATAATTCCGCAGTTCCAGTTTCAGGAAATAACTGTATGGCGCAAAAGTGGCTGTAATTTCCCATTATGTCGTAAGTGTGAGGCATAAATATGATCGAACGTTGTTTATGGGGCCCATCGCCGGCAATTTTTCCGAGTCCTACAGTTCTTCGTAACAAATAACGTACGCTGGCGGCTAGTTCTTCGGCATAGCCCATCTTGTCAGTTTTAAAGCCGTATCTGCTCCCCCGGAGTGTTTCGAACAGGAAACACGAGGCTGACATACGATCGCATCACAAGCACTCCACACCACTCTTTTAACGATTATTGCCGTACAGCGGCTTTGTCTCTAGTATAGCTTTGCATCGGAATTTTTATGGCCTTTTATATGCGCATTTTACTCCTATATTTTGTATTTGGCTTGTGCTCTAGCTTTATTGCTGCTCGACTGCTGGGGTTATCCGCCCCAAAATACAAGACCGAAATCGGGACCGCTGCGAGACTCAGGCGTTTGCCTTATTTATGGCCCCTGAAAGTTTAATTATTGCCGAACCCCGAGATTATTATTTAATTAACCCGAATTTCCATAAATTAACAATTTACATAGCTATGCCGCGTATTTATTCCTTCACGCTGAAAAATTAAAATACGGCGTCGTTAAGCTGGGTAAAGTATGAAATACACGAGAGCCGGAAATTTCTTTGATAATAGAGTTGTAAATATTGCCATAAATATGTTCAGCATCTTAAAAGATTAATAAACATAATAATGGGACTTTATTGTGCAGTTTTATGGACTTTTATTTTTAGTGGAAAATAACTTATTTTTATATGCAGTGTTTATTTCGGTAATCCGATCTTTATACCAGCACGTTTCGCATTCAGGCACCCGTTTAGGACTGAAAATATGAATTTGCACTGAAATGTTAATGTGCCTTTATGTAAAAATTAAATATTCAACAGCTTACTAATAAAACCATTCTATGAAATTATTGTTTCATATTACGTTAGTTTATTATAGAACCTGTACTTAAAATGCATACGAAAAGATACCACAAACCCTCGTTATCAAAACAAATAGATTTAGGGAAACTTACCGCCATCCATAAGTTGTTCACTTAAACAGTATTGAGCTTCAGGTTTATTATAAAGACGATTTTAGTTAATAAGAACAGGGCGCTTTAAGCGATTTCTTTCCCAGTTGGTACACGACTTATTAAGAATCACAGTTTAGACTCTATTTTAAATTGATTTCTGCGGCTTTCACGGCCATTGTCATTAAGTAACAAACGACTGCCGGGATTGGACCGTGTCACGATTGAAGTCGAAGAACTCAACGTTTCGCCCACTTTCGTAAGGAGCTTCATCAGGAGGAGAAGCAAAAAAGCACAGTAACTCTACTTGTAAACCACGCCAGAGGCGAAACTCTTCTGATTAAGCTCCTTACGAAAGTGGACGAAACTTTGAGTTCTTCGACCTCAATCATGACACGCTTCAATCCCGGAAGTCGTTTGTTACTCTATTTTAAATTATCTTTTAAAAATTCTATTGTAATGTTTTAGCGGTTTTTCAAAATAAAGGTTAAAAATTGTAGATGAAATTTATAACTTCGATAATTTAGACATAAGGAAATAATACAAAGTACTGTCGGTAAAACTGATGTGGCAGCTGTCGACTAACGAAGTTGCATTAAAAAATACTAAAGGAAAGGAGAACATGAATTTGGAATTTGGTCAACTTCTCCTGGATTGTTTATTTTCATATTAAATATGTATCGAGTTTCTGCTTCCATGATTTTTTATTGTTAATTAGCTTTAATTATTGTAATTTAATATAACGAAAAGTGAGAGTACGGCCCGGAAACTGCAAAGCCAGGTTGCTGAGAACTTAATATTAGTCGCTGGTGGGCTAGCACGTATGTAAGCGACTAACACTGTCCAAATGGTGGTTGAAAGCCTCGCAGTAAATATTTTGCTGCCCATAAATGTTTGTGCTTACCACAAACCAGTAATTACACTTTAAATAAGTGTTTTTTGATCATGTACACAGCAAGTACAGGCATTGTAAAGCAGTCAAAGGGGTTTTCGATACGTTACAGTATTACGTGACGTCAACCGACAGAGCGACACCAGAGCTAGAAGACCGCAGCATTTAGAAAAAATCTCCAGCAAATTGAGTCCTCGATACAGAAATTTCTAGGTTGGAATATAAGGTAATCCTATTCGGAAAGTGGTTACAGTTTAGTCGACAAGGGGTCGCTTCAGGCTGTATTGTGGAGACTTTTTGAGCGCAAATAATGTATTATAAATAAATACGTAGGCCCATCGAGAAGCAGGACTTGCATGCAGCTTAATATTTGCATATGAAAGACAGTTATGTCGGCGTCTTTTTATAATTATTCAAGTGTAGATGTATTGCAGATACAGTTATTCTGCAATTGTTTGCTTGTAAATGCGTGTGGAAAAGCAGGATATCACGTGCTAATGATTTGGTTGTATTCTAAACTAATGTGTTTAGGAATATCCATTCATTTTAGGGTTTGCTACGAATGTATACTGTCTGGATTTATATGCTTATTTAAAGGATCAATATATCTTTGTTTAGTTGTGTGAGGAAGTTAGCCTTTTTTGGCATATTGTTTGAAGTTGTTTTTAACACCGACTCGCAAGTCCACTTCTTGTTTTTGTCAAATATTGGCATTTTCTATCTACCAACTCAGGCAAAGTAAGAATTTTATTTATGCTGAGCTAGCTAGATGAACGGTACAGGCAAAGAATTTATAACAATACAAGCATATGAGACATCATATTTAAATTTAAAGTCTCAACGGAAGAGCTACCAAACGACTTGTTTTAACTTTAAACATGGTTTGGAGCAACACAGTTACACAGAAACATCTCGCATCAGGCTACAGTATGCGCTTACCTACAACATTTATTAGACTAGAACTTCCCAGGAATATGTAGTTTATGCAAGATGGAAAAGCCTTGCACTTTAATAAAGAGAGATCATGCTCACATCAACTCCATGAGGCTTTCGTTTATAAGGGTTTTGAAAAAATATGTTCTACCCTAGCAAATACGAAAGAGGATTTATAGTAAATAATTGAAATTCTTAAAATTCCTGGAAATGACGATCTAGTGCAAACACGCAACTTACCTTTTACGAAAAATTGCTTTATATGTGGAATAACGGACGTCATATTGAACATTTACTGTAAATCTTCCATTTCAGTTTCAGTTGCGATAGCTTCTAGATGCCACATTACCATCAAGCGTAGAAGTTGTATTTTAAATTTTTATGCTGAAATCGAAAAAGCCGAAACATAGAGACAACAATTCGACATTTACTAAATGTCTATTTCAAAAAAATATGTAACTCTTAAAGGTCATCATCATAATTTTCACGGTTTAAACTTTTTATATAGCTTCGGTCTCACAATCTAAAGTGTTGGTTTTGGTTTTTTTCAAGCTTTTAACGTCCTACGTTTCTTCTTCCAGATAATTTTGTTAGGTGAATTGATCATATTAACGCAATTATACATAAAAACAGCGATGCATAAATGCACTGGTCTTTTACGTCGAACATAATGTGAGAAATTCAGCATCTCTATTATGTGGTAACTGTTGTTTTAATATGTCAAGCTGCTTCGGTGAAAGTTTTTCGTCATCATGGAGGCGATAATGTGAAATTCAACTATGGATTCCTTTGTTCTGTAAGTTCCTAGTGCCTTGGAGTCGCACAAAAAGTCAAAGACATAACTGTCGTCGTACATTTAAATAAAGAGCCTCGAACACAAACGTGCAAAATGGTTTGATCAGCATTCTGGTTTGAAAGTTTTTAGAAATCGACCGATATACACCTTGCGGGGTGCCACCAATAAAGCGTTGTCAAATAGGTAGGTAGCGTGTCATAGTCCACCAATCGACCACCATCGTCCACCAGTCGAAATGAGACTCCGTCAGTCTTCAAGTTTATTTTACAGTTGGCAGTTTTATGAAAGCTTCTGAGGTAAATCAAATGTGTCAAGAGTTCTACGGTTCCGGACACCAATGCACGTTTGTGATGGCATTCGTAGCTTTGCGATTTATATTGTGCCGTTTATATCTGCCCTCTCGTTGTAACAAGTTGTTAAAAGTTGGTTAAAGTATTTTGGGACAGAGGAAAACATCTTACCGAAGTAATTACGTAGAATGTTCCGCGTCGGGGCGTTAGCCTGAGGTTCACGTTGTGGCCGTGAAATTCCATAACGGAAACAAGTCTTCAAATTGCATTTAATACGGAATTAGCAAGGAATCCAATGTGCCAAAGGTTGTTAAGAAAGTGCGTTTGCTGGAAACTCCCGATTCACGTAGCACGCATTCCGTACTCCTTTTAAGGATTTCAACAGCCATCCCCTAGTCAACATAGCCCCGATGCGTGAGGTTCTTCCATTCCGCATCTACCGAATTTCCCTCAATGCGGGTGCGACAGCCGATCTTGCCGACGAACAACGAGTCAGCGAGTGAAAAGCCGCTAAAATGTCTATTAGGTATTGTGCTGTAGTAATTAAGCGCTCATCCCGATTTTACTGTGAAATTATAGTGGTTAGTTAATCAAATAGTGGCGCACTATAAGAACACAATATAGCGTCAACAGCTAGTCACAAACTTTAATTCTTGTCGAGCAATAAATAACCTAAACTTAAGTATTTGACGAGAGTCAGTAATTTTGTTTAGTAGTACGTATGTTCTGTTTAATTTTAGGTATACACATTTATGTCTTTCAATTATTCTTTCAATTCTGAAGCTTTGTGGATACTTTTTACGTGGAAATAACCTAGCCAGGAAATTTATACCTGCCCAAGAAACTAAGTTCATCAATTCCTTATCCTTATAAAATACTGCAAATACCCTTACAGATTAAATATTTACAAATTTGTTCAAGACTAACTGATATTGATGACTTGGAAACTTGGAATACAAGTCAAGTCAAACAAAATTTTAATTACTGGGAAGAATTGCCAAATTACAGCATGCAAAGCAATTGCGAACCCGCAACACAAAGCTTGTTCGTGTTCGTTACTACGTCCGTCTGCTCGTTACACTGGCTCGTGACAGATCGGACTTACTTCCTGGCCTATTTTTGTTTCTGTAAATTAATGTAATTCGCATTTACAGTTTCATTTTTATTAGAACCATTATGAATATGTTTACTTATTTTGAAGGTAATGGCGGACACTTCGTCCCCGATAGAGCTTGGTTCCTTCATGGTGCTGGCTAGCGGTAATGGCTCAAACTTTAGTGTTGCGCTACTATAAGATGCTGCGCCATCGTAGAAAGATGGTCTATATATTCATTTTAACACAGAAACTGATCCAAAGAAACAATAATTGCATACTGAAGAATCTGTCTAGATGAATGTTGCAGATGGGCCCTGAAAAACGACCTGAAAAGTGGATTGTAGAAAAAAATTTAAAGCGGCAGAAAATAAAAGGTAAATATGGTAGAAGATAAAAGTCAAAAACTCGCCTTTCAACCGGTGAGTTAAACTAGTGTTTAATATTGGGTACCGCTACTCAAATTTATAAACTAATTAATTTACCGATTCAGATAATGTGGTTGCTCTATAAATATTGATTTACTCGTACAGCAGCTATTTGAAATTTTCATCAATATGTACTAAATGTATATTCACAAAAATCTATCGAAAAATGAGCCTGGTATTTTGTGACACAAACTTCTACTCTATATGCAACCATCTAAGTGCTAACGGAAATTACTTGGAAAGCAGTAATAAACTCTTATAATTATTGCTTCTTACTTTAACTTTATTAATTATTTTTACCGCTTTAGTTTTTATGAAACGAATCATAGTATATTATATAACAAGGGACAAAAGTGAATCATTTCATCCCGCGAGTGAAGTTTATTGTTCGAGACGAAGTCGAGGGCAATAATCAGTCAAGGGATCAAAGACACTTTGGTCGTCAGGTATAAATGCTATTTTGTGCACTCCCGGATCCAAAATCATGATTTAAATCTGATTTTTCTGGTTTTAAAATGTTTGTTTCGGAAAACTGGAAGGCTTTCGAAATGTAGACGAGTAACTAAGATAATTTTGTAACTAATGTTATTTTGAAGGACCAAGCTGCCACTTTTAATCCATGAGGGATTAAATAAAAATTTAAGTGGCACTTTGGTCCTTCCAATTGACACCTAAAGTAGATCGTTTAGTCCCGGGAGTGCAAAAACGATATTTTTAATATCACATTGAAAGCCTTTAACTATGTTTGTTAGATTACTAGATCAAGAAATCTGTTTATACAAAAGAGTTTGCATGTAATAGTAATTTATTATACAAGACGATAAAGTTAAATTTTATCCACGAGTGAATCGTTTAACGTCGAGACGCAGTCGAGACGTTAATGATTCAAGAGTGGATAGAAATAACTTTATCGTCGTGTATAATACAATATTTTTTTCTATAGCAAGAACTTTAACAATTTCAAAAGAAAATAATGACAGTTAATCACATTTCAAAATGTCAGTAGCTAGATTGGGTTGCTACGATAATACGAAGCTGTCATATTTAATTTAAACAAAAGTTAGAAAATTAAATTACTTTATCTATCCTTGATGTTAAAGTGCTACTTTATCTACCCTTGCTGTTAAAGTAAAACTTGACCTTTTGTTTTCAGTTGATAAAAGCACACTTTAACATGTGCTATAGAAAAAAACAATTCATTTTGATTTTAAATATTTGTTAAACATGTTTACATGCAAAGGCAGTTATTAATTGATAATATATTACACCATCTTAAACTCTTAGTTGAAAACTGTTCAGTCGCTGAATATATTATTAGAACATAAAAAAATCACAACAAGAATTTGTAAAACTTTCCTACGTTTATCACTAAAACAGAGAACTAGCTTATTTAGGAAGGCATGATAAGTAGATAGTAAATTTGCTATCATAAAAAACTCCAAAAGAAGTAAAAAACAATTAATTTTGGTGTAGCTGTTCAAATCGAGATTCCGAAAGATTAACTTGTTTTTCTGATGACTTACTAAACTATTAAAACTGACCTTGATAACGCCAAAACAGTAATTTTGCATATTAGCCAAACAATGTTTTCCTCTGCAAGTATAGAAACATGTCGTACCTGATTATTTTTTATTAACACGCACTTGGCGTATACATTGCGACTAGTAAATACTATCTAGCAATTTAGTTTTAATAATTTCTTACTTAAATCTAAGCCTAAGCATTAAATCTAGGTCAGTCTTAGCGGTTGATGGATGTACTCCCATTGGCGTACTCAACGTATGTTTTAACACACTTCTTTCACATGTTTTAATTGCCCTTGATTCACTTAACTTAACTTACACTAGTTCGAAAAGGGTTTGCCTTTTCAATCTACGGGTAAGTCCACTGTTGTCGAGGAATGGTAGCACTTCGATATTTACGTGTTCATGTAATCTTGATTCATGTTTTTTCGTAAACAGTTTAATCTCCACACTGACCATAGGCACTTTTAGGTCCTTGTGAATGTCTTCATTTTTGATGTACCATGGAGCGTTGACAATGCTGCGCAGTACTTTGTTTTGAAAAGTTTGAATAATTTTTACATTAGATTTCTTTGTGCATCCCCACAGCTGCACACCGTAAGTCCAGACTGGTTTTAGTATTTGTTTGTGCAACAAGAGCTTATTATGCAGTGACAGCTCAGAATGTCTTCCAATTAGCCACCACATTTTTCTAAATCTAATGCAAAGTTCTTAGCGTTTTCTTTTTATATGTTCTTTCCACCTGAGCTTGGCATCTAGTGTCATGCCCAGGTATTTAGCTGTGTTAGCGTGAGGAACTATTTGCTGATTGGTCACTACAAGCAAGTAATCAATTCTTTTATTGGTGACGTTTATATGGGTAGACTTCGCCTCATTTAATTTAATTCGCCACTTCTTGGTCCACCTGCTGACGTTGTTGACGGCTGTTTGTAGTTTATTAGTAGCTACTTCTATTTCGCTGCTTGTGGCTAGTAATGCAGTGTCGTCAAGAAATGTGGCTGTCGTCACTCCATCGCCCACGGGAATGTCACTAGTGTAAAGCAAGTATAATACTGGACCAAAGACGCTTCCTTGTGGTACACCTGCGGCAATAGCTTTTAGTTATTCTTCGGAGTATTCTTCGCCATATCTCATCCTGAACTGGCGGTCAGAGATTTCAGAATGTGGCTCATCTGCCTAGGCAGGTTTTCAGTTATTTTGTATTCGAGGCCCTCGTGTCATACTTTGTCAAAAGCTTGGGCCACGTATAGAAATATTTCTGCGCATATTTCTTTTTCTTCTAGGGTTCTTTCAATTACATCGATGATTCGATGCACTTGGTCAATGGTCGAATTTTTATTCTGAAAGCCAAATTGGTGAGTTGGAATGAGCTGTTTTTTCTTAATAATTGGCTTGAAGCGTTTCAGTAGCAGTTTTTCGAACAGTTTGCTAGTAGTGAAATCGGGTGGCACTGATATTCTTTTGTATGTCATTGTAAATTACTTTTGGAGTTACTGGTAGTAGGTTCCTGTCCTCCCTGTTGTTTATCTCTGGTAGGTCCTCATTGTCATCAGCTGGATGTGGTTGGAAAGTATTCGTTAGGTGTTCAGCAAGTATTTCCGTTTTTCTTCGTCTTTTCTTGCTCATCCGCCATCATTTTTACGGGGTCGATTATGATTATAAGGCCGTTTTAATCTCCTTGTGGCTTTCCAGAGAGAGAGAGTATTCGGTGTCTCTATCGTCTGTTAGGCCCTTTAGGCTTAGCCGGTTTAGTAGATGTTTGCCTGCCGGTGCCGTGGTTTGTTGCGATTTCTTCCAATGTTTTCGGTTCACTGAGACAAGCTCTCTGATCTCCCGAGGGTAGTTTTTCTTTTTAGATCAGGGGCATTTCTCCATGCGGCTTGCTGCAGGTCGATTACAAATCGCTCTGCTTCTTTGTCTTGCTGCTCAATTGTTGAGCGTAATACGCTCTCCTGCTTCTGCTCTAAATCCATCCCAGTCAGTCCACTTGTTTGTTAGTGATGGTGAAGGTGATTTATTGATGATTGTTTCGCTTAGCGTCAGGATAATGGGGAGTGGTCTGATGACAGGTCATAGTTATTCTCAATACCAACGTTTACGCCGCACATACAAAAACTAAACGGCCGGCGCGGGCGATATTACACTAAATCGGTACAAAGACTCACCTAAGGCTGCTGCCCAACCCGCAACAAGATATGTCGGCTAGACAGCAGTGGGGCGAGGCAGGGTCCTACGCAAGATTACCTACGGGCAACGGCAAAAGGGGCGGTAAACATTGATAAAATTACATAGGGTGCCACCCGGTTAGGATAGACCCAGAGCAAAACCGGAAAAACAAAAGAGTCTACCTTCTAACTTATTACCTTGGCGAAATCTGAAGCTCAACGGGAGTCGAATATAGTAACAGCCTCACGACACTACAGCGGCAAGCGTCGCCAACTTACCTGTGACGCTTAAACACTCAGGCATCGCCGTACATTTATCATTACACAGAACCTGAAAGTGGGCAGGCACAAACTCGGAAATCATAAGGCCTCGTTCAAAATACCTTTCTGTTGGTCTCACACATGTAACTTAACGATACACAAAAGGTAGACACAGTCATATATGGACTAAACTATATAGTCCAGCTGGGAAACGCTTTAACCCTAATTATAATTAAACAAACACATGAAATTAGTTCACCGCTGCCTCAGCGACGCTTGTAATGTTTCTACAAAGAACGCACTAATTATGCGTGAACAACTGAAGAAATTTAGTTTTACAAGGGGTCTTAGTAGACAGTTATGAATCAGCACTATATCATATAAATTAGGCCTGAACAGTTGAATGAATTTGGTTATCAATAGCATCGACCAAGCGGCACTGCACTAGCAAGTATATACAGATAAATTGGGCCTGAACTGTTACATAAATTTTATTATCAATAGCATCCACCAAGCGGCACTGCATTAGCAAGTAAATACAGATATAGTAGGCTTGACCAGTTGAATTAATTTAATTATGAATGCTAATTACACACGCTACCTGAAAGGCCCGCCGAGCAATTGCGTCACGACGGCTAGCGGGCTCACCAAATGGAACCAATGTACTGTGGAAGCGTGGGAGTAGAGCGACACCTGAGGATAATCCAACAACGTGGCAAGGTCTCAATTAAGCCCCCCTCGGGACAATCGAAACGGACGAGACCGAAGACTTGTACAGCTCTGCAATATGAATCCCCTGCTATGGGAGAACCTCTTCACGACCCCACGAGATTATGCAAAACTGGCGGTTATACCAACACACAAGGCACCACAAGCTCACTCCAAAAGAAAACCACACCACCTCTCACTTCAACGATCCGTCGAGGAGTCTCTCAATCAACAACACACAACAACACGGCCGCCCACCCACGCACGAGGCGCAGGGGGCGACAAACTCGCCCTATAACGACTGTCTGCCGGAGACTGACTCATGCCAAAAAAGACGCCACGCCGAGTTTCGCGCTAAATGCGCTATATCGCGCCAAAGGTTGTAGCCAATCAAATCGCAGTTTGCCCCGCGTAACAACGGCAAGGCAAGCCGCCGAGGAGAGAGAGCGACTGAAGCTTAAATTATGCAAGGAAGATATCTCGCTTACTCCCATTGACTATGTTTTGAAATTAATGTAAACCGGACGAAACAAAGTGCAGCTGTGACAAAAACGATTAAACCCCAGAGCGGTGCGGAGTTGCGTGGAACCTATATACAGTCAAACTCGTCATTTTTGTACCAAAACTACTCGAACAGGTGGCATATCGGTAAAATATAAAAATGGCCTGACACCCATTTTCATTCCAGGCTGCTATTCTAATTGACGTAACCATTTTATTTCCTAGTTGTGGGCGCGGCTCTGTTGCTACTTTCTGGTTTTGTCACTCTAGTTAAGATCGATTTTATGAAATCTTCTTGTTTTCCTAGTTTACCTAGAATGGCTTGCAATGTTTTATTAATTGCATCCATGTTAGCTTCTTCCTTCTTGCTTTATTGAGGTTTACCTTTTGCCATTTGTGCATAGCTGGCACTTGCTGAGCTATTTTGCACAGCCGAACTAGCCTTAGGTAAGGGTGGAAAATTCTGCTGTGTTTTTTTATTGATGCCGTGTCTTGGGCATTAGTTGTTCTTAGATTGTTTCTTTTGTTTTCTTGTAGGGTTTTTTACCTACGTTTTGGAGTTCCTTAGCGGCTACACGCCGGCTATGCCGGGTGAGCTTCACTATAGTTTGGTTTGCGCACTTCGCTTTTTCAAGTCTGGCTGGCTTGCACTCTTTAGTGTGATGTCGTCCTGCACACTTGACACATCTCGCTTCTTTGTGGCAGAAGGATTGAGTGTGTCCGTACGCTTGACATTTTTTACATTGCGGAATAAGGGTTGTTTTCTTACCTAGAGGTTCAATTTTTACCCCCAATCCTGCAATTATCCTAATTTTCGGAATCTCTTTGATATCTTCAGATTTGTCAAAAGCTAACATATGTAGCGGCAGTGGCTTTGTGATAATTTTTGAAATATGTTAGTAACACTGCCAATTTTAAATCTTCTCCTTTTGAGGTCTTCTGTGATCAAGTTTATTGAACGCTTTGGGTGTATTCTCCTGGCAATTACTTTTATGAGTTGGTTTTGTTTATGTTCATAAATATAATATTCAATACTATGTTTCCTTAAGGTAGCGTCAGGCCTCGGCACATTGATCATGAATACGTTATCATTCATGGTGGTTACTTTATATGCAACCTTTGCTACTTGCAATATTTCATGCACAGTTGCATATTTTGTTACTTTCACCACATTTACTGGTGGCGGTAAAGGTATTTTTTTCTCTTTCAACTTATTGTCTGATTGCTTAGAGATTCCTGGTTGCTGCTGTGGAGAGGTCTCTGAGGACGCAGTTGCTTTCCGTTTTTTGTTTTTTGATTTCTGAACTATCCAGTTTGTTTCTCTGGCTAATTCTTCTTCGTCGGTGTGATATTCGACCTTTTCCTCAGTTACCTGCTCTGCTTTGGGTTCCGCCGTTGTTTTTTCTAGGCTTAGTACCCTTAATATTAGCTGGTTAATGTTTTCTTGGAGCGTGTTATTAGCAGTGACTGCTTGTTGCCATGCATTCCAAAGATTAATCTCATTTTGAGTTTTTAATTGATTCTCGTGAAGGGGATTCAGACCTTGCTGTGCTAATAAAGCCTCAGCTGGTGTTGGAGGTCGTTTAATTGGCATGAAGTTATCCAATATGCTGCTGTGTGCATATTTGCATTGCTGCAAAATTACTACTTGGTTATCTTACCGAGCACTTCCACGAGTGAACGTACTATTATTGGGCTGGACTGTTATTTTGCGAACTAACGCACAATCCAATGCGAGTGAACGTACTATTCTTATTGCGAATTCACGCACAATTGTGAATTAACACAAACTAGGTGCTAGACTAACACCCTGTCTTAGCGGAATTTGCCAAGGAGGCGAGTCAGCGATATTCGACACTTTTTACGCGTCTCCACTTATAATTAAACACGTCTGCCTTCGACCACTTATAATTGATTAATATATAGAAGAAATTAAATGGAAAGAAACATTGAATTAAGTTTATTGAGGAATACATTTGACATTGCACATCGATTGAGTTGGATTGCAGCGAGCTGTTGGCACGGAACAAGAGTTCCGAGGAGATCGTTGGCAGAGGAAACATTTTTAAAGGATTTGGCAATTGAGGTTTGGTGTCTTGTCTTGTGCGGGGTCCTTGGTGATGGTCGGTGATATACTTTGGGAGAGTGGTTTTGTATACGGTGTTGGAGATAAGTGACAACGACTAGGGTCTGTTTAGATCCATGCTGTGAGGAAGCTTCTGTTCCTGATTACGTGAATTAACCATTAAAACCACTCTTCCAAATTAATCTCATTGTATTTCCTAATATAAGGGTATAATTAGAAATATTTTGTATTTATATAAATACATTATTGATGTATATAAAGTGTATTTACTGTGTGAATACTTAATTCAATTGTACTTAGTATTTTTATAATTAGATAGTACGTTTAGAAAATTTGTGGAATTAAAAAAACACCCAAAGACAAACAAATTATTTTTATTGAACAAAAATTAACATATTATATGAAAAATAACTTATTTTACTTGCTATTGCATAGGCCATTTATACACCGCCAAGATTAAAAAAAGAATCATTCCAGAATGAGATCAAAAATAAATTTTACAAGGAACTACAAAAAGAGAGACAGCAGACCAAATGAGAATAATCATGGGTTATCTCAGCGTAACAAGGACAGCAAGAAGAATTGAACATACATGGGAAGATAATTTAGAAATGTACCGGGCGACTTAGTAGTAGCCAACTTTAAATTTATACACAGCGATGAAAACCAATACTCGCCAGAAGATCATAAATAAGATCAATAATCGATTACTTCTTGGTTTAAAGAGGGATATGGAAAGCAATGGGAGAATAAAGCCGGAGATGGAAATAGGCAGTGACCATGACTTGTTAGTACTGAAATAAAAAATTACAGCAGGAAGCATGTAGTTAAAGAAGAAACAAGAAGTTAAACGCAGACGCATTATGTAGAATAAAAATTAATCCAATTGATATGCAATCTATGCAAGTCGAAGTACATGTAGTTTTAACAGGAATAAACAACCATAAGATAAAGTTCCATAAAGTATAAAACACAGAAAACTACTAGAAAACAACATAAAAAAGAAAAACAAGGGATAATAGTGGATAAAAGTTGGACAAACCTGAAATAGTATATTATGTAAGCAGTTTTATAAACCTCACTTTAGTCGAGTATCTAGAAAAGTTTATATAATGTGTTACATACTATAGTTTTTCTACGACCACAAATTTAGATGATATATCATATTATTTCATTAAAATTTTGAATATTATGTTAGGTTAGGTTATGCTTGACAAATGTCGAAGTTGACTGTTGAGAACTTACTTGATTTCAGTTTTGGCTGTGGCTAATAAAACAAATACTGTCTGAACTTAACTTCAGCCTGTGACTAAAACATCATTGCCAACTTCAGCCCTTGACTAAGAAGCTATTTAGACATGGGTTATTATGGCGTGATTAAAATGCCACTTAGCGACGTGTATGTTAGTATTTTATATGCCATTTTAGTTATAGGAGCAGAAAAAAGAACTCAAATTGCAAAATAAACATGCGTACAACGAAGGTAACCAACAAATAAAACACAATGTTAGACAGGAGAGGTCAATATAATAGTCAAGGAAAATAAAAATAAATGAAGGACTATAAAAAATAGAAAAATATCAAAACAGTGGTTATAGAAGAGATAAAGGCAGCAAAAGACGATTCATGGCTAAACTTCGAAACACAATGAAAGATGTATGCTCAAAAAAAGGAAAGTGTTAATATTGAATATCAAGGTTAAAAATGGGAGAGCCCTAAGGAAAGAAATATACATAATGGACAGATGGATAGTTGCGATAATTCATGAAACTGCCGAAAGGGAAAGTGTGAGCGAGAGAACTCATATTTTTAATATAATATGCAACAGAACTACAAACGGTGGGCATGTCAATAAATAAAGGCAAAAGTAAAACTATGACCATACGCTCACAACAAGTGAGAACAACATAGAAATAGTAGGCATAATATTAGAACAGGTGGAAAAATTGGAGCAACAGAAAGGTTTTTCGACGCAAGCAAAACAGACAAAGGCAGAAGTATACAATTACCAATACTCACATACTCGAGCGAGTCGTGGATAATTACGGATAGACAGTAAAGTAAATTAAGAAACATGGAAGTGAGGTTCCTAAGAAAAATGGAGGGCAAGACCAAATTAAACAAAATCAGAAATATGTAAGAGCACAAACCACACCTTAAGATAAAACTGATACTATCTACACAAAATTTAACAAAACCAATAACCTGGCTTGACCACAAATAAAGATGACGAGTTGCCTTAGAGACTACCCAAAAGATCATAGAAAGCCAGAATAAACAAAAACAACACCGAAAAAAGGGTGGAGAAAAGAAGTAAGAAAAGCAATGCCAGACAGAGGGGAGAACCGGGATGACGTGGAACTCAAATAATCACGAACAGATGAAATTGGAAAGAAATAAGGAGAAGAAAACCCGAAGGAGCTTAGCTCGATACGCATTCACCGCAGGTACTGAAGGTGTCTGAATTAAGTACTTAGGTACATAAGCATTGTAAGTAACTAATAAACATTTGTTCGTTTCCATTGACGATCTGGTCCACCAAACATTACAACTTCGTCTTTAGATATCACATTTGTATGCAAACATGAGCGCCCCTAGATCAATAGTGTTTTTAAACAATCTGCAGCTTCATTTATCTAGATGCATAGCTTTACCATTATTTATTTATTATTATAAAGTGACTAAGAATGTTAGTTCTCGAAGGCGTAGTTATCTTCCAGACTTCAAAACTTTTTTAACACTTCTTTAAAGGAAAGAATGATTGTTTTTATTGTAAATTAATACCAATAATTGCAACTTTAAGTTAGATAAATAAATTTAACTTAGTAATAAACTTTAAAGTCATAACAAAAGTAAATATTTGATTAGTTCAATACAAGAGCTATAACTACAAAGAAGAGAAATTCAATAAGTTTGCTCATTTATACTCAGCAAATGATATTTTATGTGCGTGACTCGGCGATAGCATTAATTCATCAATATGCAGTTCAGATCTAAGTAAGTCAAATGGATTAATGCATATTTAATACTAGCCCGAAGTAATTGTCACTTATCTTCGAAATAAATAGTAACTGTTTGTTTAAGTACCTATTTGTAATACTTAATGCAACCAGTAGGTAAGTGAGAATCTAATAATTTATTGCGTTTCTGCGAGCAATTCTCATAGAAATTTCTGGAAAAATCGTTAGTTACGATGGCAATCATAGACTGGAATAATTGCATACTGATTGCACGATAATAAATAGGAGCTATTAAATTAAATAATAACGCTGCTGAATAAATTTGAAGATAAATATACAACTTCGGCGTTTTAGTATGAAGTATGGGATTTTATTTGTAACACGTTTGTTTCTTATTATTTACGGGTAGATTATAGATATAAATCAACTTGAATTTAAAAAATCTGTAAAAGGCTTTACCCAGAACTTCCCTCGGTGTAACAATAAATAATTTTAAAAATCAAATTAAGCTAGGAGTAAAAGTATCTTCAAGTATTTAAATTAAATAAATTTTCAAATAAAAAAAACATTACCGGTGATCGAATTTGAACGGCAGGCGGACCGCGTGTGCAGCCCACAACGTTTTGTGAGATTAGTAAGGGAACGGCCAATTTATACCTGCGTCACGAAGGACCGACCTCTCGTATTCCTGCATCGCAGCTATATTTAGTGACGCGCTAATTTTTGCCCCGTTTTTGTATCGTCAAACAGTTATTCTGCATCTATTGGCTCCCATTTTTGGTAAGAATAAAGCCTGCACTATGTACAAATTATTACTTGTAGCTATTACTAAGTTGAATGAAAAATAAACAAAATTTTATTTTTTTTAAGGTGCTTACCCTGTATATATTACGATGAACTGCCTTGATTGTTTTTGAATGGGACAGCCTGAATAAATTAAAATTCACCTTTGCCCCGACGTTGGGCGACATAAATTTGTAAAGGCGCCCGTTTGTAATTATTTATTTATTTTGGTATATAATAATATAAGTTAAAATTACGGACAAAGATCCTAGTACACACAATGCTCGGTTTATATTTTTATACTGTGCTCAACGTTTGCCTGTCAGTAAATTGGTTAAAATAAACTGTAATAATTAACTGCACAAATAAAATGGTTGAATGCCCCTCTTTCTATTTTATTTAACTGCAATACCAGTTATGCTAGCTCTCAGCAAACACAAAACTTCTTATTTCATGGGTTGGGTTCATAAACGGACTGTATTCTCAAATTTTAGGTTATTTTTCTCAACGTAGCTCGTTTGCTCGTTATTAGTAGATAAAATTCACAATTTCGTAAATTGACAGATGAACACAAAATGGTTTTTGCGTACAGCGTGAAATTTAACGTTTAAAATCGTGGAATACAGTGAAAACGCGTCAGGGAAATTATTTGAATATTCCCGCTTGGCAACTATTAAAACATCTCCTTCATTGTTTCTCAGGATGACGTCAAACCCGCCTTGATTGTTATTCTCAGGATGATGTAGAATACACGCCGATTTTTTATTTGTTTATGAAGCTTGGTTTTGGCCAAAACCTGGTGACGCCGTTCGATTTTCGAAAACCACGAAGTAACTGGGCTTTTGGAAAAACGCTGGTCCTCTTCGGCAAGGTTTAATCTTGGCTTTTAGTCGTTTACCCGAACGCTAACACTTAAATTGCAGGCACCCCTACCTTTTGCAGTTTACTTCGTTGCTGTTATCAGGTTTCCTGCTGGAGACGGTATCCTCGGTGCAGGTGTCGACGGCGACGTTCTTGCAGACTCGAATGGTGTCCTGGACTGCTAACCTCTGGCTTCCGAAGCTAATTTCGGTCGTAATCTGAGATCGTAATTTGCAGTTGGACGGCTCCCGAGATCCTCAGAGATGTAATTTGCAAATTTGTAAAATTTTTGTTGCGGAAACTGCTGCAAACGTTATCACAGGTACACTACCAATTTGGCAATAAAATGGACCACTTTTTAGGTTGTAAAATTCGTTTATTATTATAAAACTTTAATCAAATGTGGAGCACATATCCAACAACCTTTCAAATTAATTTATTCAATTGTTCTTCTTGTTATTGACAAAAAATGATCATGTTGCTAAGATACGGTGTTATTCTACTATTAATTGGAAATTAGGATTGATAATATTTACCTTAAATAGAATACAGTTTGATTACATAAATTACAATCTAATATTTGCTTAATCTAAAATATTGTCTTTTTGCTTATAACTAATACTTTTCTATAGCGTTGCACTCACAAACGTTGTTAATTTTACTGATCTGCTTTTGCACTATGTTTTTAATTATTAAAGCACTGATTTTTGAGTTCCGCACTTTTTACGTCGCTTGCCTCTTGTCTGTTGCCTCGATTCAGGAATTGCTCTTTACAATTTCCTAGATTTTCTTTCATCTTGCTTTACCCTTCAGCTTGCTCACAATTTTCACAGTTTTTTACTTTTATTGATAACTACACTCCTTTTATGCACGTAACAACCTTTTTGTGTCAATTACTTTCGTTTGGTCACGCTTTACATGTGCATAAACCTACTATTTTAATTATATTACTTTATTCAAAAGCCAAATTTAAACCCTCTGAAATATGCTTTGCCTTTGCGTGCCTTTATCCGACTAATTACTGTTTCTCACATCTCATAATTAATGCATTTAATATTTTTATTTTTGTTTAAAATTGCAGTTACATAAAATATCCCAACTCTGTGCTTTATTGATTTGGTTGAGTATTTTGTACTGCAAACAGGGCCAAGTTGTGGGCTTAACACCATTTCAATATTTGTCTGAAATTTTCTCGGTTTAATTTCAGGTATATATAACGACAGATCAATAAAAATACCAATTAGGGTAGGCTGTGAAATTGAATTATTTTGAACTGGTACTTTAGCCACATCCACAGAATGACATTTTATAACGTTTGTAATTTGACATTTTTATTGTAAACAAAGTTTATAACCTTAAATTGAAACTGCAGCAAAAAAGTTAACAAAAATGTAATTTACGGTATTGAAATTTACATAAAATTATAGGATATGTTGAAAATGTTGCCCATTTACGTCTAAACATAAACGAATTCTTCTTTGCAATCCAGCAAAGACATGATGTAACATTTAAGGTGAGTTGTTGATTTCTTCACACTTTTCTGTTATGCGATTTCTCAGTTCTTCCAGATTATGAATCGGCGTTGAATAAATTGAATTTTTAATGTAAAGCCATACAAAAAAATCACATATGTTCAAATCGCAAGACCTAGTTGGATATGGGATTTCAGCTTTCCTGCTTATTATTCTGTTATCGAAAAATTCTACAAGATATCGGAGTGTTTCCCTGGTGGTATGTGCTGTAGCACCATCTTGTTGGAAATACCCATTTTGTAATTCTTCGTCATCTAGCTGATTGATGAATTGGTCGAGTATCTCATCCCGATAAGGTGCAGCAGTGAGTGTGCCTTCAAAAAAAATGGGACCCACCAATCTTCTTCGACAAATTCCAACCCAAACACCAACTTTTTGAGGATGCAATGGTTGTTCAACAAAAAAATGAGGGTGTTCACTTGACCACCACCTCATATTCTGTGAATTGACATATCCAGAAAGATAAAACCAGGTCTCGTCAGAAAGAAATTCAGTGTTCAGAGCTACTTCATTGTTGAGATTATTTTGAAACCAATTGCAGAATTCTATTCGTCTTGGAAGGTCTATTGGTAAAAGTTCATGAAAACATTGCAGTTTATATGCATGACGGTTTAAATCTTTTTTTAGGATTGTTCGAGTTGTGCCATAAGATAAATTTATTTGTTGAGCCAATACTCGAATGGAAGTTTTTGGCTGTTCATCCATAATCTGCCGGGCGGCTTCAATCGTTGCTTCTGTTCGTCTAAGCGGCGGTCCACTTCCACTTTTACGAGCGACACTACCACTTTCTTTAAATAACTGCACAGATTTAGTTACAACGTCGCGAAAATAATTGTAATTGTACACTAAATCAGGGTATTCTTCACGAAAATCAGTCATGCAGTCATGAAGTGAATATTGCCACTCTCCATTTATTCTTACGCTAGTTCGAAAGAAACATTCAATAGATTTCGCTTTTTGTTGTGTAGTGAATACCATTTTTTCAAATTTTCAAATTTTTCACCAAATAAAAAACTTTTAAATTTTTTTTACAAGAACGTTCAGTTTTAAATTTTCATGTCAGAAATGTAATTCTCTGGATGTGACTAAAGTATCGATTCAAAATAATTCAATTTCACAGCCTACCCTAATTGGATTTTTTATTGATCTCTCTGTATAATGTGTATGCAAAGTATTGTCTTCCTCCGGCAAATATTTTTTGAGTTATACCGCCAACAGACAGACAGACAGACTGACAGACAGACAGACAGACAGACATACAGACAGACAGACAGACAGACAGACAGACAGAGACAGACGGACGGAATTGAGAAAACCTGTTTTTCGTCATCTAGGGACCATGAAACATGAAGATCTGAAGAAATCTCGGAAGGTGATTTTTTTGTAATTACAAAAGTAGCATACATTGAGTGCGATTGGAGTAAAGTTTTGCTTTTCAGCTTTCTTAAATGCAGGAATACTTAAACTCAATATGAATATCTATCCAAAAAGAAAAAAATAATGTTCATACAAGGCTCGAAAATCGTAACTTGTTAATTTATGACGCTTAGCAAACGCATAAAATTTAAACAACGCGTAATATTGAAATTTGCTTCCTGCAGCAATAAAAAGGGAGAAAGGAACAAGAGGTCATCAGCGATGTATGAGCAAACTTTTATAATTACGATAAATATGAATTGAAAACGCAATTACATTAAATGGCCAGTTTAAATCACTTTGAATGCATTGTAAACGGCCGCGGTAGTACTTAAAATGCTTCTGCTGGAATCCGACTAAAGTTTACGTTCATAAGCGCGAGTAAATCAATTCCCGATATCTGATACTGATTCGAATGCCTTTTAGGAAATCTCATGATCGCTTAGATATTCAAAAGAAACTCCGCCTTGGGTTGTTTACCGAGTGCACCTGTGTTTAAATTTTATTGAACACAGCTACCGGCATTAGAATGTAGCAGAACATAACGAACGTCTTTTTTGTTTCCCTACGTATCCGTGCCCATAGAAAAATTCCAAACTTATTGCACCAAATGCCTAGCAGCACGTTTTTTATCACTGTAAAATTGCTTTCTGAGATCGGTATCATATATAATTTCCATTATTTAAATTCTCGCTGCGATCTGGGATTATCGGAAACTATTACATATTATAATCAAGATTAAGTAGCATGTAGTATAATAACAACATACGTGAATTGCCTATTTTGTAATATGCACCAAGAATAAATATATGTAATGACAGTAAAATTCCCGGCAATAAGCTGAGGATTAAGTAGAGCTCCAAAACGCAAAAGGAAACGCGGCGGCGGCTCTCAAAAAAGATAAAGAAGTCTGTCTTCGGCTCGAGAAACTTGGAGATTCCAACGATCGATGAGAAGTGAAACGCCGAATTGTAACAGGAAGCAGCAGGCACGTAACCAGCACTAATTCGCACGCGAGTGAAATAAGTTAATACCCGCGAGTAGAGACGGACTCGGAATATAAACGAAATCGAAATCATTGTTAAGGGACGTTTCCAACGAGGCACAGGCGAGTTTTTGACTCGGTTGGTGGCAAAACGAGTTGCTAAATCAGACCGGAGCCGTCTCGCCGCTTCAATCAACGACCGACTGCAGATTTTCCAATACGGTAAACCATATGTAAAATCCGGGGTTGCGCAAGAACAATGCAAGCTATTGTTTTGGACCCGGGGGAATTACTAACGGGAGTTTATGGCTGGAGCGGCGATTTAATAAAACTTGATAAAGAATCCAGGTCAAAGCCAATTGCAATCTGATTCGTAAATCAAATGGAAATGTCAAACGAAATGCCAGTCATATGGTTATTATTTCATATGCTGCGAATGTGTATGAATTTATGATTCACTGGCTCCGCATTGGCGAAGATATCGATATTGATTGACAAGTGAATGTTGATTTAGGATTAATTTCTATAACCGCTAATCGTGGGAAACGAAAGTGAAAACCTTATTTGCGTACAGATTTGGCCGGGCTAAGTAGCTCTTTGGGGAAAGACAAAAAGGCAGGTCGTTTTCAGGAAGTTTGAGAAGAAGGATGTTTTCTATTTCCCAAGGAAATACGATAAAAAGAGCCCTAGAAATGTAAATCCTGTTGGGTTTTTTCAACTGAGGATTAAAATCCGCTCGACTAATAATAATCGTTAATAAGCTACATATTTGCAGGAAGTTAAACTGCATTGACCTAATATTTCACATACGATTTATGGAGAAATTTGAATTCGTTTATGAGATTTTCCTATAAAAAGTTATCAGATCTAATATTGTAGTTTAATTGACAATTAACAGTCAAGCGATTTCTATATGGAAACTAGTGCTATTATGTTTTCAAAATATTCGACAATCATTTTATTTCAGAAAGTTCTTAGCGTGTTAATCATCTGGGAGTGATAAATGAGCTACAATTGTATTTAAATTAGCAACATAGAATGTTAGACTGGAAAAACTTTAAACTTTTTAGAAGTGGAAACGCCATGGTAAACTTGAACTAGAAACTGTTTTTATACTAACAGAAAATATCTGTGACGCAGTTATAGACTTTCAACCAATGAGTGAACAAATTAACACAGTAAGGATAAGGATGAATCAATTTAAGCTGACGATACTAAATATGCACGCTTCCACTGATGAGAAAAGTGATGATAAAAGAGACGATTTCTATGATCTCCTTGAACAAAATATTGAAAAAATCTCTAAACATGATATAACATTAGTGATAGACGATACGTTTTTCAGAACAGTAAAGAATGCAAAAAACGAGTTCCACCCTCAGATTAATCTATGTAAGGAAATAACGGCGAAATATTAACAGAAGGAAAGAGAATCTTAGCTAGATGGAATAAATATTTCTCAGAGCTATTAAATAAAGTTCAATAGATTAGGAATGAAGTAGTACGAAATGACGACGACATGGTACAATCGCCCATACCCGAACCGAACCGTACAGAAGTAGAAGAAGGGATCAGACATCTAAAGAACAACAAAGCACCAGGTGCAGATAGCATACCAGCTGAGTTGCTAAAGCAAGGAGGGGAAGCAGTAGCCGAAAAATTGTTGAAACTAATAAAATCGGTATGGAAAGAAAAAAACTGCCTGATAATATAACTGGAAAGTAGCGATTATCTGCCCTATATTTAAAAAAAGTTGATCGACAGGAGTCCAGGCATATAAAATGTTAACATATACAGGTTGTTATTGAAATTAGTGCAAATATTTTAATCAGTGATAGAGCTCACCAAAATGAACAACCTTTCTATTTATCGTTTTTCATTTAATCGTACATTTTCTCAATCATTTATCTCCCGTAAATTTGACGAGCCGCTTGGTAAGCAAATTTAAGTTAAACGTGAACGACACAGGTACATATATTACAACTGCAAGTTCTTGCACCAAAATCATACGGTCAATAACTTGCCTACCTCAATTGATAAAGTACGTTGCTGACAAGATGTGAACTAAAAAGGTTTTATCAGCACCTATGCAGTTGTTGTTGGTTTGCATATCAAAGAAACGTTTCTTGTGTTTTGTGCCATTAAATTAAAATATTATTCCATAGACGGGTATGCATTTTTAGAGTAAATTGTTTTGAATTTTAACTCAGTTTTAAGGGTGTTTTCGAAAAAATGATAAATGGAGAAGTAGTTCAGTTTAGTGGGTTCTATTACGAGTTAAAATATTTGCACTCATTTCCATAACACCCTGTATAATACGCAAAAGACGGGAAGATTCCATAGACGGATTGATCGGTGAGTACCAAGGTGGTTTTCGAAGTGGGCGATCCACGACATATCAAATATTAATAAGTCGACAAATTGTGGAAAAACCATGAGAATTCCAACTACCCATACGTCAACTATTTATAGACTTTCAACAAGCATATGATAGTATTAATAGGCATACTCTCCGTCAGATTCTACTAGACTTCCGTATACCTTTCAAACTAGTGAACCTAATGCAATTTGAACATAGAAGTGACAAGAGCAATTAATTATCTAGGTGCAACACTAAATGACCAGAACGACATAGTGCCTACTATACAACAAAGGTTAAAAGCGGCAAATAAAGCTAATTTTGCAGTACAAAACGTGATGAAGTCCCAGCTAGTAGGAGTTAGTTCCAAACTAATAGTATACAAAAGTATCATAAGACCGATTGCGACCTACGGATGCTAAACGTGGACAATGACTGCTAAAAGTGAAAACCTGCTGACAAAATTCGAGCGCAAAGTGCCGAGAAGAATTTTTGGACCTAAGCAAGAACAAGGCATATGGAGAATAAAATATAATCACGAATTAAGGGAACTGTATAAGGATGTCGATATAGTAAAGTATATAAAAATAATGCGATCGAAGTGGGCCGGGCATGTGGAGAGCATGGGCGAAGAAATGATTCCAGAAAAATATTCAAGGGAACTCTGGAAGGTAATAGAAAACGGGGCAGACCTAGAGCAAGATGGACAGACAATGTAAGAAAGGACGCAAGAGAGTTATTGAGAGTAGCGCACTGGACAACAGCAGCAAGGGACAGACAAGGGTGGAACCAAAGACTATGAGAGGCTAAAACAAGAGGAGGCTAAAGCCCACAGAGGGCTGTAATGCCATGTATGGATGGATGGATAGACTATCTGAATGGCAAGGTTGGCAGAGAAGAAATTATTACACCAGCCAGTATATGTAGCTCATACCAAGAATGCGACAACAACGGAGAAAGATTAATGAATTTTGCAACAGCGAAAGGACTTGTGAAACAGGTACATGCTTCCACACAAGAGAATATATCAGGTGACATGGTTTTCGCCAGATGGAAACACAAATTCAAATAGAACATGTACTTGATACGAGATTTTTCAGAGACATCACAGACAGTGAAAATTACATTTAGAGAAAGCCTAGTAAACATAAAGGAAGTTGGCAGTGGAGAAATGAATCAATGGGAAATATCAAAATTAGAGAATAAAGAGACAACACTAAAACTATAAAAAGGTAGAACTACGAGACTAATACATACAGAAACAGAAGAAGATGAAATGATAGATGAACGATTGAGTAAACAGTAAGATTGCATCCTAGAAAAAACAAAGACCACCATTGTGGAGGAAAAGAAGATAAAGTGGAAAAACTCATTGGACGAAGAATGTAATAAAGCTAAAGGAAAAAGGAAAGGGGTTTTTAGAAATACCAACTAGAGAAAGACAGGAGGAATACAAAGTGATTCGAAAAATAGAACATGAACTGTGTAGAAGACAAAAACGGGAGGAAAAGAACAAAATCCTGGAACATATACAAAAGCTACACCACAACAAGTGTATTAGATAATGTTAGGTTATAAATAATGAAAGAAAAATACTATTGTGTAATGATAGTCCAAGAGCCAGCAACGGGTTTGCTTACAATATTTTTAACAAGCGTGTAACTGTTATGGAAGGTCCCATGGAATATACTGAACAGGAAACCCGAAGTCTGGCAAGCCTTCGGTGGTGGTTTTAGCCTCCTTGCGTCCTTGAAAAATGGAAAAAAATAAGTCTGGCGCTTTGCTATGTTAAAGGTAAACATATCTTATGTAAGTTAAAAAATTGACAGACGCTTTCGCGGGTAGTAAGTTTACCCCAGATTTGCATAAAGTTGCATATTAAACTTAACCATTTACAGTAAAATATAGAGAGATAAAAAAAACTGATCCTCAGCGGGCTGTGGAAATTCAAACGTATGAATAATATGTTGGTTGCACTGTAAGTCTATGGCAAATTCGAGGTTAGGCGGTTAGGTTTTGCGTCAGTCTGTGTCAAAACTGACGCAAAACCTAACCTGATAACCTCGAAATTGACATTGACTTACAATGTTACCAACATATTATTCATATGTTTTGTGTCAGTTTTGACACATTTTTTTTCCACTCTTCAAGGACGCAAGGGGGCTAAAACTACCATCACAGGCTTGCCAGACTTCGGGTTTCATTCTCAGTACATTCAAAGAAACCTTCCATAACAGTTACAAGTTTGTTAAAAATACTGTAAGAAATCCGTTGCTGGCTCTTGGACTATGAGAATGAAATCTTTAAAAAAAATATTTTTCTGAACATCTTCATAGATAAGAACAACAAATAAGAAATAGTTTACGCTAAGAAAAAACTTATACGCATTAAGCGGGGAGGGGGAAAAGAGAATGTGGGGAACCAACATTACAAGGAAAGATAAACGCTATAAAAATCTGAACGATAATCAAGTTCCAAGACAGAATAATATGCTGGCAGAAAACGTGTAAAAAGGCAGGGATGTATTACAAAAATATTTTTTTGAACTAGTAACGAAAGATCTGGGAAGAAGATACACTACCACGTAAATGAAAGGTCAGTACAATCTGTCCAATATCTAAAAATGGGGATAAACTAAACTGGATCAGCTTGTTAAGTGTGGCATGAACAATTTTAATCACAATAATACGTAACCGACTGGAGCCACATTATGAGATATAATCAATCAAAATCAAGCAGCATTAAGGAAAACTACATCAACTAACTACGAACTAAATATTTACACTTAAAACAAATGTTGGAAAAAACATAAGAGTTCGGTATAGATATTTATCATATCTCCGTGGATTTTCAGAAATGACTGCGACCTTTATAGGTATACTGTGACTCACTCCTAGATAACTATAGTTTCCCTAGTAAACCCGCTCTTCTACCGATGTCGGTGGGAGGCTTGTTGATAGTCCACGAGCTGTAATTGCCCAACTGCCAAATTTGGAGAATTATATATTATATAAATATTATAAATATTTTGCCGATTCCACGTCTAGGTGGCAGAAGCGACAATCCTCGCTTTCTGTTATACCAGTGGAACCTAAATCTCGTCTCTCTAGTGGACAATGTCTGGTAAAGCGACCTGTCTGAATGAGGACGTTATGTCTGCTCAGTTCCAGGTCATTCTCCGTTTTAAAGGCGCATGGAAAAATGCATTTGAATGATTTTGCCCTTCAATTCCAAGCCCATGTAGACTTTTCCCATATTCAGCTCAGCTCGAAATGATATTATTGGCAGGGCATTTCGAGATCCTTATATATAATTCAGATCCTACAGAATAGGATTCAGTTCCCTTTTTGGCAAAGGTCTGGCTTTTTGTTACCTTCTATGCCAGAATGCCCGGGCACCCAAAGAAACTGTGTTACACCCGTCCAAGCTGAATGAGAACCGTTAAGCAGCTCCGCACTACCTTCGAATTAGTTCTATAAGAGCTCAGTGCTTTTAAAGCTGCCTGGCTGCCTGGAATTGTGTGTTCTTACAGGGACGGTTTAACATCTCACGTACACACAGTTCAATAGCGTGCACTTCGGACTGAAAACTCGTGGTCTACATATTGGCCAAGGTTATTTGTTATTTTCATCTTTGGTTTGACGCAGTACACACGAGATTCAACACCCTCTTGTGATTTTGAGCTACCCGTGTGCCAAATTCAGTCAGTCCCTGTTATAGGATTAATTCAACTGCAATTTCTTTCTTCCAGGGTAAACAATTTGAAATGGTCTCTGAAAGTTAAATTTGAGTAGCACGATATCGAATAACCTCCACAGGATATGATGACTTTTCTTCCACGTGAAGAATCTTGGATGCTGCTGCAATACCGTCTCTAGCTTGGGAAATTGAACTCAATGTAACTCCGTATGCTTCCATTCTGGCTTCCCTTTCCAAACAAGTGTGCATGGTCCAAGAGGACTTCCAGTCAGGTTGGTCGACATGGAACCTGTAACGGCTGGGCATGCTTGTTGCTGAAGCTTCTTCAGCTAAGCTCTAACCGTGACTTGTTAGCCCTTCTTCTACCAGACGTTAACAGTTATCAGGGCTTCTATTATTGTCTGATATAGCCCATGCAGTCATGTTTTTGTAGATAATACTTCGATATTTGTTTCAAATCTTTCTACAAGTCAAAAGGGCAGACTGGTTTTGGTTATTAATTTGTTAATGTGGGAGCTCCGCGTAAGTTTTTTATCAAGAGTTACAAATGTATATTTAACATCCTACAGAAATGTCAATTGTTAGAGATGTTTGTCAGTCTTAAGTGGACAGGCGGTTTGAATTGCTTGTTGGATATGATCCTATGCGACTTCTATTTCCGTACTAATCTTAACACTAGTGATCGAATTTCCCAAAAATTACTTCTTATAACCATCTAAGTCAGTATTTTTAGGATTAGATAGAGCTAAAACGTGTAGTATACTAAGAGATTAAAAAATACCAGAAAAACTAATAAAAATGATAAAATGTACTTTGGATGAAACATATATACAGGTTAAAATACAAAATAAAACAATTAAATTAGTGATGGCAAAGAGGGGCTGCGACAAGTGGACAGCATATTACCAATATTGTTTAATCTTGGGTTAGATAAAATAATCGGCAGAATAGATATTGACAACAACGCAACAATATACAAGAAAAAAAAAACAAATATTACAATTGTACAATAGGAGAATACAATCTATTCTCTTAATAAAATTCTTGCATTTAAACAAATAATAGCTATTAAGGCAACTAGTGTTTTACAGAGGGTTTAAAAATCGAGGTCGATCATGTTAAAATTCGAGCGAAGCGAGAATTTTATGATCGACCGAGATTTTTAAACTGTAAAACAGCAGTTGGCTTCAAATTTTTTTCTACAGCCGAGGAGTTTGTTAACTTAAATGCCCTCGGGGCTTCGCCCCTCTCCAAAGCGACCCTCGGGGCTCCACCCCTCTCCAAGGGGGCCCTCGGGACTCTGCTCCTCTCCAAGGGGGCCCTCGGGGCTCCGCCTCTCTCCAAGAAGGCCATCGGGCTCCGCCCCTCTCCAATCGGGCACTAGGGGCTCCGCATACAAATCGGTCCGATATAATTACTGTACTTTTAATCTTCACAAATAAGGTTTTATAAACTCTTAAAGTACTCCGTGCTTTAAATGGAATGGCGTGTTTTATAGACAACATAAAGCACGCCGCATATGACCCTTGGAAACAGTTTAAAATCACGGCTGTAGAAGAAAATTATAACCTACGGTAGCGAATCATGGACTCTATACTTTAACACAGAGTAAGAAAGTAAGATTAGAAATTTGAAAGAATGTGTCAATAAACATCCCAGGACCAATTTGGAGCGGCGACAACTGCAGGAAAAGATAGAATTACGAATTTTATTAAAAATAGTTATATACTTATACAATCCTGGAAAGGCTACGATGGGTAGGGCATGCAAAAACTACAGAGGCGAATAGCTATAAGGATATGTAGGTCTTTCAGCACCATAATCCTAGAATGCGCCTTGGTGATGGCGGGGGTAATACCTATTGATTTACAAATAAAGGAAAGAGCAGAACTTGGGAGGGAGAAACTGAAAGGACACAAGGTAACCCAAAAAGGAAGCTAGAAAGGAGAGAAGAGACCATAGAGAAATGGCAAAGAAACTGCGAAAATGGGACAAAAACCAAAAGCGTATGGAGGAAAAGCATCATTCCAAATATCAAGAGCTGAGCAAATAAAAGGCTAGAAAATTCTAGTTATCATCTAACACACATTTTAAATAAACATGGCTATTTTCAACAGTACCTTCACCGAATAGGCAAATTTTAATCTTCTTAATGTATTGTTATGATATTGGTACAGGGGTTTAAAAATAAGATTAATAAAATTAAAAGAATACAGTATTAAAAATTACAAAGGTGAATTTAAATGTGAAATAGATATCCAAATTATTCAGATGTATTTAGAAAAGAAAGTAAATAGAATTTATAATTTAATTAAATGAAGCTAATTGATAAACAGTAGTAATTTAACTTAATTTAATATCTGAAATGAAATTGGAAGTTAATGACAAATACTTTTCCGAAATATACTATTTAACATAGTAGGTATTAATCAAATAATAAAACTTGAATAGTGTGTTGAACTGTAAAAAATAAGCTATTTCGCTAAGGAGATAATTTATTGATTAGAAAAAAATATATAACGAAAATGATGTAATACAATTTTGTATCGTTTAAAATTAAGAAATAAACCCTTTTATAAAAGTTTTTAAATACATATTTGGTAAAATAAAAGTGTTAAAATTGAATATAAATTGGCGTGGCGAAAAAGAATAAAAACTAAAATATTAAAAGAAAAGATTAGCAGACTAGATGGATGAAGACTAGAATGTGGTGATAGAACCAATCTAAAACAGTTATGATCTACAAAGGCAAATAAAATTAAGGAAATGTGAATTGAGTTTATTGTGGAATTACAGTGCATCGACCGAATTGGATAACAAGGAATGCTTTACAAAGGCAGTAGATTACATCGACATCATTAGCAGAGTGAGTATATTTGTGGGGCTCGTCAAGTGACATCTTGTGGCTTGCATCTGGTCAAGATTCGTGGTGCTGGCTGAAGTCTATTTGGATGCGTACTGTGGTGAGGGTGTAGATGATGAATCCTGTGGCGAACTGGTATCCTGTGTTGATATGGATCCGGATTCTGGACATCTTGGCAGTTGGGTGTCAGTTGAGGCCTTCGCCGTGGTTTTGAGTGGAGCAGTTTTGTAGCGTGGCGAGTTGCAGAGGTGGATGTATTGGGTTTGGTAGAGGAAAGTGATAAGTCCAATAAAAGGTAACAGAATGCAGGTATTGTAAAATAAGAACTGAAAGAAAATAAAGAGTAAAGCGGAGTAAAGTGAGTTATTTTAACTAAGGAAGTACTTACCATTTCAGATTGTCGTATAACAAATGTAACGATACAGTATTTGCTTGATTTTTCAAAACTAGTTTGAAGTGTCACTGAGGCTAGCAGTAAATAGTTTTGATTATCCGTAATAAAAAAATAGGGTAATTAAATTAATTAAAATTCAATTTAATATAAAAGTTTCATTGAGAATAAAATAAAGAAAAAGGTGTAAGTCAATTATAACATAACATAAGTTGGGGCACACAAGGTGGAGCTAATCACCTTAACAGTATATACTGCAGTGGTGAAGAAGACACATCAGAATATACCTTGTTAAGGTGCAGTAAGTGGCGAGATGCAAGGAAAAAAATATTTAAAAAAACCCATTATAGGGTAACAACTACGATGCAAAAAATTATTGATAACGAAGAAGTGTGGAACGAAGTACTTAGAGAGGTAACCAATATAATGGAAGATAAAGAAGAACAAGAAAAATCAGGGTAAGAGAAGTTTAAACAAAAAACGCGGAGAATACCTAGTTGACCAGCTTGAAGAAATGGTAAAACCATGCCAAGCCGTTTCACTACGCCTGAGAAGGATTTTTTAATTAGTAAAAGTCTCACTCTCCTCAATGTAACTAGGCACGTGGGATGCCCATAATGAGTTTTTTCCTCTGCCCAAAAAAAAGGTTAGGTTAGCCTAGTTAGGTTAGGTTTTAATTAACAAAATAAGGCAATTCTAGGTTTGACTAGTTACAACTCTTATAGAAGAAAGAGCTCTGTTGCAACTAGTTTTGACTACGAATGGTAAATCCGGATTTTGAGTAAATTCGGATATTAACTGTAACATACGTATACACTTTATCAATTGATTTTGTGCACAAATATTTTTCATTATATCCTTTCATATGCTATTCTTCTTTAGCTGTTTACTGCTTGTCCTTTTTTCTATATTGCCTCTTCTATTACATTCTCCTACATTCCTCTTGGCCTTCAGCGTTCACATTTACTCTTATTCGTGAGTCCCATATTCTTTTAGTCGATCTCGTTCCCTCCATTCTCCGTAGATATCCCTGCTATTTAACTGCTTTTTTCTGTACGTATTTTTAGTTAAATCTTAACCTGATTGGTGGTAATTGCTTTAAGAATATAATTGTGTTTTATTATACTACCAAGCATTTCTGTTAGTGGTTTGATTTTTGCGACTCTTGATACAAAGGTTGGCGGTGGTTTTGGTACGTTATTGCTATTTAATTCGTCATCCTGTTGCATTTCTTCTTCTGTTGGTAGTTTTTCCTATCTGTTGTTAATTGAGATAGGATAAGTAAACAACTCAACCAATAATCTGCTTCGATGCCAGCATCTGTCACATGGCGGCAATACATTTTTTCTATGGTAGTTTACTGTTTGCCGTTTATATTCTCTTTGAGTTGATAGTGGCGGAAGTTGAATATTTTGTTGTTGAAGTTGTTGATCATAATTATATATTTATTGATTGCATTACTAGTTTATATACCTTTAGTTGTTGGGTTGTTTGTGTTTGAGAATGGTGGTCATAATTAAGTTGTGCAGATTCAAGCCCCACCGATAACGAATGCATCTAAACTCATTGTCAAATTATACTTATTTAACTTAAACTGCATCTTTTTTACGTTTTTTAAATTTAATTGTAATTTCTGTCATTAAATAAATTTACCACTTTTTTAATGTTTTTCTGGTACACATCATGCTCGTTATATTCACTAGAAACTTTATTAATTTTTGAGGGACCTAATACTAGGTTCAGTGGAAAAACAGTACCCCAGGCTACCGGGCAGCTGAACTGCGCCTTTTGCTAACAAAATTTAAAGAAATTATTCTTGTATTATATTTTTATTTGTTTATTTTTTTATAGCAATGTGACTACTTTTTTGTTATAGCAATAAAGACATTATTATTATTATTATTATATATCAACTTTGCAGCGATTGAGAGTTATACCGCTCGAAATAAATCGGTATATATTTCCAAAGTAAAGACAAAATATTATGGATAAGTTTAATAAAAAAATCATTAAAAACTTTGTCAAGATATTCTATTTGATATCGACATTAAAGTACCTCGAAATCGTCATTAAAATACGAGAAATCGGCATTAAAGTAATCCATTGTTTTACGACTTCTTTGTAGGTGGCGAGGCGACAGATAAACGTCAACCGACGTTAACATAACCTACAAATGTTGGTTAAAATGTTGTAATTTCACAATTTCTCGATTTCAAATAAAACATAATGTACTCCTCGGCACTGAAGTTCCTTTTTATCCCTCATTTGGTTTATTTGCCTTAGCCGTATGGGCCTCGGCAACTAAATCCACATTCGTGATAAAAAGCTAAACTTCAGTGCCTTGGTATACAAACTACTATTTTCTGGTGTATCACCACTTACAAAATCATCTGCACCATATTTCTCTGTTCTCACTATTTTTGTACTGACAGTGGTAGTCTCTACTTTCGCAATCTTTAATGTTATAACATTTTGTTTAAAATTTCCTATTTTAATGGCTATCGAGTTTAATAAATATTCCCAATAACTTGATTCCAAAATTAAAATTTTCCTTGCAAACGTGGAACTTCCTCGAGTGGCTACTATTCTGAAATATTTTTATATATTTTACTAATTCGTCAGAATTGTACTTTTAGAAGAGTTTCCGAATGAAAAATAATTAAATGAATTATATTCAGAATTGAAAAGTATGGAGATATAGGAGGTTTTCAATCGCATGTTTTACTACCTTAACTACAGCCAGAAATGAATAAAACAAGTAGGTCATAATCATATACAAAAACATTTAAATTAATTTGGTTTTCCCGCTGCTGATCATGTAACTCAGTGATTATATTTGTTTGCTGATTTCCCTTGACAACGGAACTTAATATTATTATTAAGTTCCTAGGATAATAAAATTAGCAACGCAAGATGCAGACTTAAACGTTTTGTTTATAATTGCAAGTGTTTATGTGACATGTGACACTCACAGGTAACACGATTCACGAAAATTATTCCTGGCGACAGGTGACAAGCTAAACGATTTTTTCAAAAATTTAGGAAAATTTCGATAAGCATCATAAAAAATATAATAAAATAACTCAGAATGTATCACCTATTAACATTTTCGACAGGCAACCAGCCGCGGCTGCGCCTGTACTTGCCTACCTCAAATGTTAATAGGTTCTTACATTCCTTGTTACTTAAATAGCTATTATAAACATTTGAATTACCTATGTTTTATTCAGGAATAATACTGTAGTATAATTATTATTGTATTTAATGGAGTAAATCGAAAATGCCTATTGCAAATTAAACTTCAACCATTAAAGATATTAAACAAACTTGTAATGTTAAAAGTTCAAACACGTATTGAGGCATACACTTTATGTGTCCTTATTTTGCTGAAGAATTTTGATATATTTCGTGTGTTTGTGTGTTTATCATGAGAGTATACCGCCCTCATGCTGAGGGACTATATACGATTATTTAAATTAAAAAGAAAAGATGATTTGGAAAGCCACAGAAAATATAACATGTAGGTAGTAGGTCTTTGGAGTTTAAAGCATAATATTTAATGTTAAAGAATTGTAAAAAATATTATCCAAGTATTTATGGAAGTTCGGTGGTCGCGGTTACGAATTTGTTTCGCCTCATCAGTATACAGTCCTTTTTCGAACAGCTACCTGGGTTGTTAATAGTTAGTACTTACGTCTGAGCCTCTATTTTGAAGTTTTAAAATAAGTCATAAGTGGGAGCCCACATATGCCCTCAATTAGCGGTATTAGTTAACTAGCACAACGTTATTACAGAAACAGTTTTTGCTAAGTATTAATTTAAACCGAGGAGGCAAATATTTAAAAATTTAAATAAGTGGTCGCAATAGAATTATTTAGGATCGACTAGACAAAGGAGGTACTAAACCTGATTACTGTCGTAGGCTCTTAGATTTAAGTTAACATAAATCTGGCACAGTCAAACAATCCAATCATAGTTAATTAGGGCCATTTTATGCCTTTCTATTAAATTAGACTCGTAAAAAGTTTATGGCGATCATCAGGTTTGGGGAGATTAATTTGTCAGTTTACGATATTCCTATCGTACATTCTATATTTATTTATCTAGAATTAACTTACTAAATACCCTAACCGAAACCTCAAATGTACCTGTTTAATATATTTTTGTTATAAACTGCAATAACAAACCTAGATTAAGTATTATTGATGGAGCCAAAGTGGTATTTTTCCTTTTTATTGCTCGGTTTAATTAAGTGTATCTTTGCTATCGGTAATGGGCAGCGTATTAATCGGAAAATTTTACTGCTTTATTATCATTGAACTGAATTAATAAAATTATGTGTTGAAAGCAACAAATGTTATTAATAGATCAACCGTGTTCCCAATTAGATTATTTAAAGTGGAGCCAAAATTTCGACACTACGCCCAGTTGACAAGCACCAATCGATAACCAAAAATTTCATAATGTAATTTTGGATGTAAACGATAAGCAATTTTAAATTTAAGAGCGAAATTCTGTTATAATACCCACACACAGTCGTTTAGTGTTAACTGTCAATTTCACGAAACTGGTCCACTCAATCAGGCTATCTTTTACATCTTATCTCAACAAGATCGTTAAGATATCTGGGCAAATCACCAGTCACCGTTGTGGTGTAGATAAAGTGCCTGTTTGCACCCATGTTACAGATAAGACCGTGGTAGCTGCGTTTATACCGCATGTTGCAACAGCAAAAGCCACTTACTTTTCTAGAAATCAACTTAATATCGCCGTTCCGCACCTACGAGCTTTTTCAGCGCCCATTGTTGACTTTCAGAAAAGGTTCGAATGCACAGCAAAACGGGACTAAAAACGAAGTGAAGAAGTAAACGCGAACTTATACGACCAGTTATTGTAATGACGGCATTCGCAGCGTGGAGTTGCCTCTGTATTATTTTTGCGCAGACATGTTTCGGAATACTAAATAAGGCTGATAACGTTGTTTAATATTAATTTAAATTACTAGACACGCGGATAAATGGGGTAATTCTACAAATTGCGTGCTATCGGAGCTTGTTATACACCTCAAGACGTCAAAACTGCTGATTATACTCTACAGGTGTTAAGTTAATGCATGGTTTGATGTTATAAATTCTTAGCAGAAAAGGCCAATTTAAATTCAAACTTCAAGTAGAACAACTTAAAAGACATTATGAAGACCAGCCATAATTTTTCATTATTTTGCAGTGGATACTTTTGCTGTTAGTTGTATTACCGAGCTTCGACTGTAAATTTATAAGAACTGATCTTGCCATGCTCGTTTTCTTTATAAGAAACATACATGATTGGTTAAATTAGTATAGACCGAATGTTGGAAAGACTCTAATGCGTATTTCAAATTGACCTAAGCCCCTCACCTTCGTAAAATATCCAGAAAAAACTGAAAGTAGACGAATTCTTTAACGTAAAATAAATTCATAACCAAAAAGGCGAGAACACAAATTAAAACTGGTTCTTGTAGACATATTTTCGTTGAATTAAATAAAATTAACAAACATTTCATGACACGTTTTTGAGATTTTATACAAAATTGTATGCATAAGTAGAAAGTACATTAAACCTGCTATCAGAGACATCAGCAAAATACGCTTCCTAGTCAGCTCATAGACAATTACGACTTCCATTTAAAAATACGCACTGATACTATACATGAGAGAGTACGAGTGCTATGAAGGATTTGTTAATATTATTGATTTCTAAATTATTTAACATTGAGGAAATCGACGATTTTCACTTATACCAAGACATACCAGAAATTAGATTTAAATACGACATCAGTTTCTTGTCGAAATTCTGTTCAGTTTCTGCTTTAGCCAATTCTGTGTGCTTCCTAAGAAGATAATAGCCAGCACAACTGGCTAGAAAATTGGCGGTAGAATACGGCTGCTGCGTAACGTCTGCCTTTAAATTATTAGTAAACCCTTCCATTTAAAAAAATGGATTTTGCTTTTTATGAAGTATTAATAAATTTCAATTTTGAATTCTGGGTATTTTTAAATAATATAAATAGTTTAAGTGTTATAATAAAAATTCGTAGACTCATTTTTTAAGATGACGGTGATTCCCCATTCTTAATTGTACAAGTCTTTTGACACAATTACCAGTGGGATTTAGTAAAAATCTGTGCCAAATTTCAAGACTTAATGTTTTTTCTTATTTTCTCTTCGTTGCTTATGCTATTTAAAAGAATTGGGATGACACTTAGAAATTTAGAAAGAAAAAGTAGAAAGGCGACCACTGGCCTGGCTAGCCCCAACTCTCGGCAGCTTATTGGCGTGAATAAGAACTAAGCGACGGTTCCTAAGGTTAGGAAAATTCATAAAGTAATTCGGAAAAGACAAGCGGGCCCAGTCGTTAACCACGACAAAAAAACTACAGATCTAACTAACAGTCGGATCTGAAAAGCATAACGACTCTAAACTAAAAAAAGCCGATAACGTGGAGCCAAACAACAGATATTCAAGCAGCAGTAACTAGATACTTTAGTAATAGTTAAGTTATCTAACAAGGCACTTAAACATGACAACTAAAATGTGCCTGGCGTGCTAAACGCACAGATAAAACTAGGACTGTAGCTGGCGATGCCAAGCAAATAATACAAAAGAGCTCTGTTGTGTCAACCAACAAACTATGTAACAACTGGGTCGCAATGCAAATTCTCAGCAGTATGCATTAACAAACTAAAATCTACGCTGGATGCTAAGTTATAATTTTCAAGCAAAATTTGGAGAA
This sequence comes from Agriotes lineatus, assembly GCA_940337035.1. Classification (NCBI taxonomy): domain Eukaryota; kingdom Metazoa; phylum Arthropoda; class Insecta; order Coleoptera; family Elateridae; genus Agriotes; species Agriotes lineatus. Next base: position 91,467 of record CALNHX010005222.1, read on the forward strand.
ACAGAAGTTAATTAAAACTGACTGTTACAACTTCAAGCCGATATCGTAGCGAAATTATTTGGCACTTATTTGAAAGGATTACAAGGCGCTTCTATCGAAAACCTTCAATGTCATACTGAGCAAATCGCAGACTAATTCGCCTTACTGTACAAATAGAAAGCAATATTTCGCTGGCATATGAACAAAAAAAAACAATCATGTGCTAGTACTTACACTAACACAAGGCACAAAGAAAAGGTTTTACTCTAACACAGCTTAGCTTAATCGAAGCGTTCACGGCCGCTTCGGGGAATTGAGAAATTCGTCAAAGCTGGATATTAGTTTCAGCGCCAAACTGAAATGTCTTCGGCATTCTAGCGGCAAAAGAATCTTCGTCACCTAGGTGGACAGGGCCAGATTGCTCGAACCATGTCGAGGGTAGCTCTGCGAATCCCCAAGAGCGCGCGTGCGGGCCTAATGCCATATATATCAGCATTAAAATATCCGGGGAAGAAGCCGAGACGAAAAAATAACATTATAATTCGACTTTGCGTTTCTTAAAACCGAGCGTGAAGTTAGCGCTACTGCTACCAAAATTACGTAGAGCTAAGACAATTAATCCGAAAAAGGGAGCAGGCTTATATGTCTCACAATGGAAAGTTAGGCTTCCAACTCCGAAATTAAAAAGCGGCGTTACAACGGAGAGTGTCGAGCAAAACGTGGTTATTAAATATGTTGAGGACGCGGATATTACGTTAATTCTGACACTATGATTTATTTTCTAACATCAGCCTTAGCGAGTTAACTCACCTTATTTTCCCTAAAAAGCTACTTAATGGCTATACAAATTTAAAGGGTTATAAATTATTTTAATGGCTACACGTTAACGTTGAGGATCGTTGCAGGTCATTCGTTTGGATTGGATTCCCGCAGCATTTCTCCTTAAATTGGGTGAGGTCTCCTCATTTTGTAAAGTTACGTGGAGCTGGGAGCTCAATACTTACCTGTCATATTAGGTACTCATTTTTGCTGCTTTGGAGGTGATGGTATATGCTCATCTGCCACTACGGATTGTTAGTTTATTTGTGAAAGTTGGCAGCTAGCATTCGAGTGCAATAGGCGGTGTCCCTTATCCTATAAGAGTCGCATTGCCTGACAGTTCGACTGTCGAGCGTATTCAATTAAATCTGCGCGTGATATCTTGCATTGTTAGCTTATCGAGCGTTCTCTGTAGGAATGTTGGCGTGTCGCCTTCTCTATTCTGTGAATGTATCGTATTGCCACCATGTACGATAACTCGGTCATTTAGTAAATTTCGTCAGCGATCAGGTGTTCTAGTGTCATTTCGTCGCACTGTGGTGATAGAATCTCTTATTAGCTTGCCCACTATTCATTTATCGGTTTATATTGTTTTGGTTTCCAGGTAAATAGCTGGAGGTTTAGTTAAAGGCAATTCACCGAAATCTTCAAAGACCTTGCGTCTGACCCTTTATGGTGGTTTGTGACTCAATGATTGATGCTTTTCCACTATTTTGTCTTTTCTAGGTCGGTTAGTATAATTACATTTGGGAAAATATGCGAGCGTGTGGGTTTATTGTAAGTTTGTAGCGTAAATCCGATTGTTGAACAATTGTAACACTTTTGTCCTTAAGCAATATTCATCATTTTTTTTAGATATCTTTTGATAAGTCTGCACCTCCTAATTATGCTACGTAGAACTTGGGAAAGAATGTTGATCCGATCTATACCAAAAGGGAAGTTTTTTAAAGCCACTCCGCTTCTGTGAGCTAATGGCGTTCTATTGTTTCAGGGCCTCCCTTTCCTTTTTAAGATTTTGGTTTTGCGAAAGTTTAGTATTTTCGGATTGATGGAGGTTATGTATCGACGAACTTTCTAGATTTTGGTTTGAATTTCTGATGGTGATTTTGTAATTTTCGACTGCTGGATGCTACAAATACCATAACATTGCTTTCAGTTAAATAAATATTTTTCAGCAAAGTGTATCAACATAAATCATTTTGAGAACTTACGATATTCAAACTTGTTTATGCGGGACTTGCCTTATTGATGAATTATTAATTTATGTGTATTTCATAAGTATATCTTGAGCTTTGTGAATTTGTGTGTTAAGCTTATATTTGAAATTACATGCGGTATGCTGTGATCGTCACCTGTACACTGCGCTCTTATATTATTTATCTATATGTATTACAAATAACAATATCACTGTAATTGTACCGCATTTATTTCTTGTCTTACATTAACAGGTTATAGCTTATCTAAGAGTGTGCGTCTGATAAATGTAATTTTGAGATCTCCCTTTCGATGTAAATTACGATTACCATATTACCAGAGAATCTTCCAACTTAGTCGCGACTTGTTTAATAATTAAGTTGGCGGTGCCCGTATTGGGTTTTGATCATTTTAGTGTTAACTCACTCCCTCCTCCAGAGTACTTTAGCTGATTCGCTGAACGTTATTAGCTACGAGACTGTTTTGGATATTTACAGCTGGCTAGCCGGCTTATATTGAAGTTGAATTTTACCTAAAAAATTTAAAGTCATTGTGGGACAAGGCAATTTTTTCATATATTTCTTCGTTTCCAAAATGTTGGACCAATTTAAATATAACAAGCACGTAATACACTTCAGGCTATTTCTTATTTTTAATCTTTTCTGAGACTTTTCATTCCCTCTTCTACTTAATTTTTTATAAACAAAAGAAAATTTGTGACGTTGAGTGTAAAAGTAAAATGCATTATTAAAGTAATAAATATAACTTTAGATTTAATTTACTATTATAACGCAATATAAAGAATTCGTTCGGAAATCCCATCTCTTTTCCCGCCTCTTGCACTTAAGAATGAACTAATTGCATATAACTGAAGATTTCGTTTTGAAAATTACGACCTAACATTTATCAAAATTAATTTAATTGAAGAAGTGGTACCCAGTGCGTTATTCCTTCCGGTGTTATTCTCGTTACTCAGTAATACACCGATGAGCCACCGATCTCGCAATTGACTAAAATTGCTTTTTGCACTGGGCTGATTTAAAAACACGTTATTACTTTGCTTTAGATATATGCGACGCATGTAATAAAACCGATTATTTCGCTTTTTATTTATCAGTATTAATGGGTGCGTTCAGCAACAAATCACGAGATGTGATGGAGGAGGCCCGAGGGTTTCCTGGACGTGATTAAGGATATGATTACGGCGTGGTGTGAAGAGAAATCTTCTTGTTCTCTTCACTTTAACCCGCTCATTAGAATCAGCTTTAATCCGAGTGATGTGATGTATGATGTATTATTACAATATTTCGCAAAAGGTTTTCAATTACTTAACATGACTTATTGTTGTGGCCGTGCGCTGCTATTAACTCAAATAAAAATTCGTATAACTAACAGCTAATGTATAATAATAACTTGTGGAAGTTTCTGATCTGCACACGCTTTCTTAAGTAGTTTGTTTTTATTTACCACTAGGCGAAAGTAAAGCTGAATTATAATAAAAATAAATGTTTAAATGAAAGGCAGACAAACGCTTAGGTTGTTTAACACGATAATTTTGACGGTTTTTAACAAAACGCCATGCGAGCGCAGACAGCAGTGTGTTGTGTAAATTACTTTATTATTATACACGAGAGCATAAATTACTGTTTCTTACAAGGGAAATATCTGACACATGTTTGGTTTATAATGGGAGTCTTTAGAGCGAAGTTGATCCATGTAGCTGTCACTTAACCTTCATCGGAAGCTGAATAATACTAATTTACTAAAGAATTAAAAAATTGTGTAATATATCATAATTTAAAGTTAAGGTCTTTATTCAGAATAGCAATCTTGGCGAAATTATTGTTTGTGTTGCATAAATGTTAATATTTCTCTAAAGGTGTAAACTGTGTCGATAAATATGCGGTTTGGTCCTGCGTGGGTATGCAATAGATGTCTCGGAAAGGTCGCTATTAAATTATTAAGAATTGTTTCCTCAAGATTGATGGCTTTAATTAACCCATATAATTAATAGTAACCAGTCTAAATTTTGATAAAGAACCTTATTTAACATACAGTAATAAACTTTCGAATACAGCACTAAGGACATCTATTGTAAATATGGAGTTTTGTAGATCAAGGAAACACGGGTGAGAAGCTTCACTCCGTTTGTTGCTCATATTTTCGAATTAATGATACTGAATTTTGTTGCTAAATATTTAATTTAATTATTGTTTATAAATTACCATTATAATTTTAAATTAAGCTCTTGCTAGTTAAGAGTATTAAGTTTCAATTTTTTGTACCTATATTTAGTTTATTAGGAAGCATGGATTAAGTTTTATCAGATATTGCTACTGCAAGGAATTGTATAATTTTTTTCACGTCAAAGTTAGTACTGTTAGCTTTCAAATGCACACAATGAATTTGTAATAATAAATAGCAATATCAATAGTAGCTACTTATTTTTTAACTAAATAGAAGTAATGTTGAAAGTTAAATGTTATTCTTAAAAAAGAATAACATTGATAAAAGTAGTTTAAATGCCTTTTCTGGAATTCTTCACTTCGTTTTCTACATCTGTTTTTATGCTAAACATTCAAAAAGCGTATAAGACTCTTAAATGCCAGTTGCTAAGCCCGAAGTAACTTAAATCGATTGCTAATCAAAACATATTAGTTTCCTTTCGAATGCATGCCATTTGTATACTTCTAACGCTGTCACTCCAATCAAAGCTCGCGACAAGCAAAAAATGGATTTGTATAAATAACAAATGTCAAATAAAGAATAAATGATCCATAATATCTGCCACCCATTGTATTTCTGCATTAAGTCATTTATTGATTCTAATAGTTTAGCTTTTTATTCGAACGCAGAAAAAATATCCGTTATAAATGTTTGTTTGTCTTATTAAAATATGAGTGATATGTGTCAAGTTGAATAATTTGAATATTGATATATAATTCACAAATTCTGAAATATGTGCCATATAATATATCAACAAATATAATTTTAAATTGAACAATATTATGTGTAAACTTCCACTACTACTTCTTGGGTCAAGTATATGTTTGAATTTTAATAAAATTTTCTTTGATATGCCCATTAAGACTAGTTATGTAAACAAAATAAAAAAAAGATTAGTGTGATTTCTAGTACACAAATAATAGAAAAATTTTAGAAACTTGTTAAGATGTTTTGCATCTTTTCCAACTTGTAATGCAAACATATACCATGTGCATACGCCGACTGCACAACATAGGAATGCTTAAATGTTGGCTCCCCTAGTAATCCTAGAACAAAAATGTAAATACAAAAGTTTTAAGGTCCTTTTTAATCTATTCAATTCAATTGCTAGTGTTATCTTACTCTACGTTTTCCTACAAAGCAGAAAAGTGAAAGATACGCAATGAAACCTTAATAAAAAAACTAGATACTACCACGGAAATAGAGCATCGCGTATTGTTTTAACCGAAAATTTTCACTTAAAATTCCTGTTCATTCAAGAAAGAACGAGAATCGTTGCTTTCTATATCCATGACAAAGTTACTGTATGGATGTTGACTATTAAAATGTTCTAAGAAGATGTATTAAGTGTATTTACCATGTGAGTAAAGGTATCGTCAACGTATTGGACCAGACCTTGGATTTCAGTTCTGACATTCCATAGTCGCGGTTTCAAACATACAATTTTAATACGGAGTAAATATACCATGTTCCAGTATGATTTACATTCGAAAACGTGGAAACATTTTTAAAACAATAGAGATTAATATAATAAATGTTGGATTAATAAATAACAACCATTTCTAAACCTAACTCGCCTACATTATTAGGTTAAGAAAATCAGTTATAAAGATGTAAAAGAAAGAAACACTTTAATAGATGTAACACTTTTAATGATTAAAAATATGTATATAGCTGTATTTAGTATATGGTTAAGATCAGGAACATCCTCATGTTTGTCTATATAGATTTTCAGCATGCAGTATACCTAATGCGCTTGTAAATCGACCACAACTCTAAGGAGAAATGAGTAATGGTTAATAATTATGCTTATACTTTTAGATATTCTAAAAAGGAAGAGTTACATATTGATATTATAACAAGCGCAATTAAAATGGATGTTCATATTACATTTCAGTTTAATTGATCGGCCTTAAAATACTCTTCAACCTAGCTCTGGAATCAGTCATGACCGAACCAAATAAGAAAAAGCAAAGCATAGTATAGGAACTGCAGCAAAGACTAGAAGACATGTACTATACAGATGATATCTACCTGCTTACGGGTACGTTCAAAGACATGGGCCACAAATTAAGACGTGTAGAAGAATCAGCCAGAGTCGGGCTGAAAATAAACCAACAACGCAAGACTCCTACTTCAGGACGAACAAATGGTCATTGTAGAGCAATTTACCTACATCGGCAGTGTAATAACGATAGACCGCGGTTCCCAAAATAACGTAGAGAAGAGACTACATAAAACAAGAGAAGCCTTCAGTATTCTAAACAAGATATGGAATTCACCACAATACTTCATTAACACAAAACTACGTATACCCAACACAAATGTCAAATCTATTTGCTCTTCGGCTGCGAAACCTGAAAAGTCACAAACAAAATAACTTACCGTATATAAGTTTTTGTAAACACATGTCCACGAAAAATATTCTATTAAATCCACTGACCCCATACAATGAGCAACACAGGTCTGTGGCAAGAACGGGAAAAAGCATGGCATCACAAATAAAACGACGAAAATGGAACTGGATTAGCAGAATGTTGCTTATCCAGTTCCGCACACCTCTAAACAGCATCCCGACAAAAGACCTAGATTGGAATACTCAAGAAACCAGACCCAGGAGAAGACTTAAATTGACCTGAAAAAGATTAATCTTGAAAGAGGCTGAAAACACCGAAATATCCTGGGCACAATAAAAGCTTTAGTCAGCAATAGGACCAGATGGAGAAGATTTGTTGAGACCTTATCTTCATCCATGGAATAAAAGTAACTTATATGTAAATCGTGAGCGGATGTCCTGGCTTGACTTTCAGGCGGCCAGCTCGGGTTCAACCCCAGCGATTATAGAAAGACTTTAAATCGTACGCTCTCCGGCTACCACGCTAATACCTGTAATACTCATCAACCACGAAACTCTTCTTCCATTTCGATAGGCAACGCTAGCCACCTGCCTGGCTTACGGGCAAAGAGGGATCATGGAACTATAACGTTGTTATTAGAGTCTTCGTTGGGAGTTGCTCATCATTATCAGGTTTCGATATTGCCGACCTCGACCTGAATAGTTCCGTCGATAACATACCGAACCATTCTCGTAGATTATGTAGGCACGACATTGGACGTTGTCGATCGCTAGGCTTTCCTTGAATTTTTCCTTAAAATAAACGTTCTAAAAATTCATAATTGTTGTTCCGTGATATATGGCTTAAAATTTTGAGTATTTGTTTTTATATAGTGAAGATAATTTTAACTACTTTGTTCATTTTGTAAAGTACTTTGACGTTTGTTATCGTTTCATGAGATGCCTACCATGCGTTTCTTTGGTTAGTGTTCAATTCTCTACACAGTCTACAACATATAACAGTAGTGCGAAACATTGCAGGGGACCATTCTTATTATTATGGTTAGACTTAGATCTTAGATCTTTCCTCATTTTTTTAAGTTGATCTCGCTTGTTCAATATGGATAAGTGTTTCTTGTTGATGGTTCCTGTCATCACTCAATCAAATACCAGGTTATACTGTAAGACACAATGGCGCCCCTATTCAAGGGTATGGCAGCATCATTATTTTTTGGTTTTCGTTACATTTGCAGGCCATAATCTTCACTCTTGGTTTTTACTTTTCCCATTAAGCCTTCGAAATCCGTCATGTTTTCTGCTAAGATAGTAGTGTTGTCCGCATAGCGAATATTATTAATAGGCCGTCCATTGACTAATATGTCTGTGGGATCTACCAGGGTGGGTTCTAGAAATATTGTCTCAGAATAAATCATAAAGAGCATAAAATAATCAAAAATACAAAAAAAAAGATTAAATAACATATAAAATGTTGAGAACCGGCAATCTATAGAAGAAATACTAAAAGTTCTATACAACAGACAACAAAATAACAGGAGAATGGCACAAGATTGAAGTCATTCCATTATTTGAGGAATGAAGCAATGGCAATATTTAAAATTATGCATCCTTAAATATCATACTCCATTTGTATAATTTGGTTAAAAAAGTAGTACCAAATCGACTATTAAATAAATTTTGTACTCATCAACCTGTGGAACCAGCAGATTTATGCAAAGGTTTTAGTATCATCAAGCTTTCGACTCACTTGAAACATAAAAAATTAGAGGAACACTATTAAAAATCACAGAAATAGTAAATTGTAATTGCTCCAAGCCATGGTACTAACTAATTGATATACTTTGGAGTTATTTTAATCAAAATTTAACAATAATGTAACAAATTACCACGCTCTTACGTATAGAAGAAAGAAATGTCAATTGTTTGACAACTAGTTTTCATATATATGTTGCTGTTAGCTATTCAGTACTTTCTAACGTGCAAGATGTACCGTAAGCCTTCGAAACAGCTGATCCCAGAGGTGTTCAATAGGGTTTAAGTCTAGACTATGGGCAGGTCAGTCCATAACTGGAATTCTGTTATTTGATGAAGTTTTTAATTACAACGGCATGGCGCTCTCCTGCTGGAGTAACAATCCAGCGTCCATACCTATGACAACAAGTACCACCTGCTCTGCAAGTATCTTCCAGCATTTTTAACCTTTTTTGGACAACCACGAGGTTGGTTCTGCTGCGTAGAATAATTCCTACCCGAACCATAAGGGATTCACCTACTTGGTTGTTGGTCTTCCTGGACAACCCTTTCGAAATAATGCTTCTCCCATACCATCAGTGGAGCATCATAATGCGTAAGACGAAATATTGACTGATCAGAAGAAGTGGAGCGAAGGACCACTGGTTCATATCCCAATTCACATACTCAAAAGCTATTCTATGCTGTAGAGATAAACATGGTTTGCAAACTGGCCTCCTAGACATCAGATGATATTTTTGCAATCTGTTCCTTGTAGTTTAATTAGAAATTTGAATTCCAATGGCATTACGGAGTTTATTTTTAAGAATGCATTTACATATAGTACAATTGAAGAAATAGTGGTCTTGGTGAAAAGTTGTGTACCGTTTCCGACCGTAGCCAGCTCTTCAGCTTAGATTTCCAGTCTGCTGATACCTAATGCCATAACCTCAAAACAACAAAATGCATTGCACCTGCAACTCTTCCAACGTAACTATGCTTCTACCAAAGCAATCGCTCTTGCAATTTCAACTTCGTTAAGGTGCCTCATTTTATGATTCTATGGCTAACATAAATTAAAGTAATTTTAGAATATGGGTACCTAATAAATGGTGATTTGAGTTGATAAATTTCTAATCTAACACATATCTACGATACAAATCTGGACTATATATCTCTTTGAATAATATGGGCACTTTTAATAATGCTCCGCTAATTTTTTTGAACAGTGTACTTTTCTAAAGACAATGGCTAAAGCTGTCTTTAGTTCCAGAGGTACTCATCACTAAAAATTAGATTTATTAAAATTTACACGTTAAAAACAATAAATACAACAAAACAAGATCAGGAGCAGTAGATGTATTCCACGAAGGGACACGATGTCCCCTAATACTTTTAGGGGCAATATAAGAAGTAGCACGCTTATTATCAATGATTTTTTATGATTATTATGTTATAATCCCAAAGCTGAAAATACAAAATAGGACGAGTGGTATTTTCTTGCATTGCGATTATAACAAAATGGTATTCTAAAAAAAATATAGATTATTAAGAATACTACGAATTATATTTAGTAAGAGAATGTAATGATTTAAAATATATACCAGAGAGAACGTAATGCCATTTTATTATGCGCGGATCAATGCTCATGATCAACGTTTGTCTCAAACATACTTTTTGTTGCCTTTTATGTTTAAAACACATGACCTAACCTAGAAAAATTAAATGGCGGTTCTAAATTAGTTCATTTGACAAGTGAAACACAACCAAGTTAGCTCGTACCAAATCGAAAATCGCGAGTCGCTTTATTAGCAGTATGGTAGAAGGTCCTACTGAACAATCTCCTAAATTTAAGAGATGATGATTGGCTCAAAATTCAAGGAATTATATTCTCACTATAACATTTGATTAAAACTCTCTATGGAAAAGCAAAAAATGGGCATTGACGTATCTTATCAAAATTCTCTCTGTTTCGTCAATAATATTGTTATAATCAGTAATTACTTTCAGGCTTTAACGAAAATGACAGAACACCAAGATGAAGTCTGAACCACAATAGTCCTGAAAATTGATCTCGCAATAGTTCGAGCAATGTGAACAGGTTAGTCGATTGAAATGTTTTGTTAATATATATTTCCATGGACATGTGAACAAAACCAAACTATCTAAATAACTAGTAGAATACTCCTAACTGGCAGTACTTCATCATCATTATTATCAGCTGTTAGTACTCCATTTCTGAATGTAAGCCTCCCCAAGTTTATTAAATTCTTTTCTGTTCGCTGATCCGTTGGATACCTGCAATATTATAGACATCGTCTCGCCAACGTATTTTGGTCTTCCTCGATTTCCTTTACCTTGTCTTGGTATCCACTCTGTTACCTTTCTCGTCCATCGATTGTGCTCTGTTCGCAGAAGATGACCCACTTCTATTTTTGCCGAGCATGAGTTCGGTGATACTAGCTACTTTGGTCTTTTGTCTGGTCCAACTTTTTGTTTTCCTGTACTGTAGTCTAATTCCCAGCAAGGATTTCTTCATTTTTCTCTGTGCCATTGTCATCTTTTCCATTCAACCTTCCGTGAAAGTCCAGGTCATGTGCATGTCATTGTCGGCACGACACATTGTCTAAATACTTTCCTTTTTAATTGTTGTGTAAAGTTGGAGTTAAATGCACTTCGTAGTTTTCCGTAAGCGGCCCATCTCAGCTTCATACTCCAGTACAATCATATAATATTTCGAAACCATAATATCGTCATAAATTTCAAAAGGAAGTTTATGGGACATTGTTCTACCAGTGGCTAAATGCAATCCAGAGGTTTTAACTTACTGTAATGAAAAATGCGAACAGGGTAAGGATAACCCAAAGAGCAAGTGAGCTAATAATGATATCGTAGCTGAGAGTTAGTGTAAGATAAAGAGTAAGAAACAAAAAGATCCGGAGAAAACCCGAGATAACGGACCTTGCTGAAATAATGACGAAAGTTCGATGGTAGTGCATAGATTACTTAGAGAATCCTACAAGAAGCAACAAGATCAATATAGACATTAATTCACTTTAGACCTAGGGAGTAAAACATGAGCCCGGGAAACGTGTAAAAAAATTGGCCAGATAAAAAAAAACACTGGAAGACACCGGTGTTAACTAGTTCAAGATGGGAATGCATGGAAAAAGAGTACGTCCAAGAGTAGATACCTACGAGCTGAAGAATGAAGGTGAAGAATAGTAAATTGCTAAATATGCAAAAGTAAAATTTTATGAAATTTTATAAATCATTGATTCACATTTTTCGACGCATCCAATTGGTCTTTCACTCAACATCCGCAATTTAATTTTTACAAACAGCTTTAATAGAAAAACTAAAATCATTGTATTGGAGATACCTAGCTATCGTACAGCAGCACGACATAAGCTATCACATATAGTATCATCATTTTAATTTAAATTAATATATTGTCTAACCTTTTTAGCCATTTAAAATTTTATCATTGAAATAGTGCTGTTGAATTTTCCAGCCCCATCATCTTGTACGTTCCGTTGACTTAGCAAATGTACATGTTGAATTCCAAATAAAAAATAAGTCAATACACAAAAAGACATTAATTTGAAACTCAATTACAGATTTGTAATAATTATGGGCGCTAATGACAAATTAACAAATAAGACATTAATCTTTGAAAGTTATGTCTTTACTAGGCACGATTTAGTTTTCAAGCTATAAAATATAATCATGGCATAGGCACCACGACAAATTTAAATTTTATGGCTTTTCCATTTCTGGTCCGATGTTCCACATCGGCCATAATTTTCAGCTAGAAGGCAGCTCAAATTTCAGCTCATCTCACAGGTGGTACAATAATTAGTGATCGTCCTACTCGGTGTTGCACGCATATTAAATTTTGTTATTAGATGTTTAGCCAACATCTTCATTAGAGCCCGATGCTTGCTATTATTTACTGCCTCTTTTCCCGGAGCTACGAGCACAAAGCGCCGCTTCCTGAAGAACGAAGTCGCTCATTGTTGCACAAGGCGTACAGTTATGCTACAGTAACGAAGTTTTTCATCGACAAGGATAACGATCGATCAAATGCGTGAGAACATCGTTTGATAATAGACGTTAGAAGGTATAACTCAACCATTAGTGTAGCTTAACTGTAACGTCCAGTGTTCCGGGCAATTTATGTCCTTACACTTATTTCCTACTGGATTCCGGCCTAGCTCTGGCTTAGCGCTTTTTTACCGCCGACAGAAGTACAAATCCCTTTAGAGCTTTGATATGAGAAAATTGCCCGCTTAAGTATGACAGATGCGGAAAATAAAAACACAAAGCTGCCGTAATTAACATCTATCTCACGTTACGTCGCAATATTGTCGCACGAGTACTTTGTACGGATATGCTATACGTCAGGCGACAGATAAATTTCACGGCAATAAAATATGACACGTGGGTGCGTTTATAGGGCCGTATAATGGCGAGTGGGCTTGATTCTATGATATTTAATGAAAACTTACTAGAATGGGTACCAGGGATCTGTTAGTGCGTGCAGGTCCGTGCTGGATATAATTTGCATTCCGGCGTTTAATTTTACACCACTTCTTTTGGTCGCCATTTTCTCCAAAAAATTACAGTTTACATAGAAGTAAATGTTAATTTCTACGACTACTTAAACTAAATTAATAAATAAACTTCCAGGAATTAGTAACTTTTTTTATATAGCTTGATTAATGATATATTTTAACACTAGCAAGTAGCTGTCCTAAGCTACAACAAAGTAAGGAGGCGATATTGTAGCAAACTTTTTAAGTAGCTCTCATATATAGCTCACGAAAACGTACAGTATACACAGATAACTTCTATTTTTTTAAATAATTATTTTTAAATAGTAAATAAAATTCAAGGTAAACAGAAAGGCCGCTGCTGAGGATGTCACTTCAGGATCACGCTCAGTTTTTTATGAAAGTTGAATGTGTAACGGGAGTACCTGCCATAGAAATTGTAACCTCGGAATTTAATAATTATTTAACGCTTAATATATCTACCCTACTACAAGAGTATAAGTTATATATTTATCTAAAAGACATGCAAAAATATTTAACCATATTTCCATTTCCATTCGCCGGATTATTTTTGCCGGAATTCAATTCGCCGGAATCCGTCACGCTGGAATTCGATTCGCCGGAAGTGTTTTGACCGGAATGCATTTCGCCGGATATCAAGATCGAGGACACTACGCTGATCGTGGGGTGTTGCCGGTGTTGGCCGTGGTTATGAAAAAATTATCAAAGACTGCAACTAACCTAAACAGGCTGCAACGACACACAGTACTTTGCCGAATTTCGTTATATGACACGCACCCTACAATCCGGCGAAACGGAATCCGGCGAATAGCTTTCCGGTGAAATAATTATCCGGCGAGTCGAAATCCGGCGCAAAAATCCGGCGAATGAGAAGGCCATGGAAGAAACTAAAGTTAATTTTAATTCCGTTTATGTAAGTTAATGCTAAGTAGAACTAAATAGTTAATTGAAATGTAACGGTTTCAACTGGCCAGCTGACTAAAATCAAAAGAAAACCAAATCTGTAGCAAAGGTTTCTAAAAGCTCAAGGACATCGTAATCTCTCGAAGAATATCGACATTTGGAACTGTTAATTGCTTGAGACATCAATTAGCTGAAAGATTACCAAATTTTGAAGAAACTATGTAGTGGGCAACACACAATAGAAAGGGTTTGCGATGTTGGATCTCTCTCAATGTATCAGCAATTGCACGAATAAATGGACATTCCTGAACACATCGGTTAAAAATACGAATGGGTTATCAACGCTTAATGGCTTATTTCTACCGGCATTTACAAATCAAATGCTGATAGAATAACTATATTTAAAATACGTTTACATTTAAATAACATTAGGAAAACGCAGAATCAGTGGCACTCATGGAGAGTTTTAACGGTCGAGCTAATAACCCAACATTTTGCACCCCCTCAACAAATGTAGAGGTTTTATAATAAAACATATATTATTTTTTAGGAATGATTTGTACAATAAATCGTACTTCAAGTTGTTCTCAATTTACCAGAAAATTATTAGTGCAATCAAATACATCATAACGTAAGTATTTTGCGAAGATCTCAACGTTCAACGTTTCTTCTGTCGGAATTTTACACACGATCGCCATCATATGCCACACGAACGTAGCCTGACGCGGCGTTTCTTCATCTGAACTGGAAAAAGTCTATTTTTAGGCTCGATTCTTTGCTGAGATGGCTCCCATTGATTCCTAAAATATCATTATCTTTTAACCTACTTCTTGACGTTTTGCACCCGCTTCAGTTTATAAACTGTCATCTCTTTTAATGAAAATAATAATACAAGTTTGTACAAAAAAATGTTTCTCCCAGAATGTAAAATATTTCTTAAATGACTAGTTTGTTATGGTAGCTAGAGCCATAGCTTCTGGGCTCCTTATAACGAACCGCCACTGGCCAGAATAAATGTATTTAGTACGCAAACGTTCGACGCATCAGTCGGCTTTGCATGAAGTGCGATATGATACACACACACACATGATTCGTTGCTTGATATTCCGCATTAACGAAATAGGTTAAGTGTGGCTCCAGATCGACACACAGGTTTGGAACACAGTACGAAGCAATCCGCTGTTCTGCCAGATTCTAAAAGATGAAAACGACCAACCTTTAATAATTGCATGTAGGTACTCAAATTCGCTGCTTTACAGCTGGTTTCAGCACTTCCACGTTGTTCTGAGCAATCGACGCTGCTCTGAAAGTCATGCGCTTTCTTAGCTTGCGGCGCCTTGTCGGGGACATCCTCCTTGTATTGAAACTATTATTCAGAGCTTGCAGATTTACGAACGAACCTAACTCGGAAACAACGCACTTTGCGTCACAAACCTGCAGCGTGGTGTGCGATACGTGCTTCACTAAAGGCTGCCGCGGTCAGCGGCATTCAAAGCATTTTACCGCAACAAAACACCTCATCTTTGTCATATTGTTAAATATTACAATACAGAACTGCCCCAACTCGCTATATATTTAAATATTAAAATAAACTATCCAGGCGAGGGAACCAGATTCCAGTTTCAATGTGAACGAACATGTAAAACCCACAAAATCTTAATTTGTTCAAATAGATATTATATAGCGGCTACGGCGTTTGATGTATCTATTCATGCAGAAACGTATCAATAGTCTAGCGTGATCGCACATCAAAGTAAAATTAGCGCTTCACCTGTAGGCATTTAAAAACCATACGCGAGGAGTATCTTTAATAAATTGTTGATGAGTCTTCTAGAAAGTCACTTAAAAAGTCAATTATCTCTTCTTTTCATCTCGTATTTAAATTGAATCATGATACTATGAGATATTTAAAATAAACAAATAGAGAAATACCTTTATGTAAGTCTCAATATGGAAAGCAGTTCTAAAATACATTTTTGCTATTTTAGAACTTTATTTTTGATTTCATTACCTTGACAATCCTATGTATATAACTCTAGTCAATTAGTCATTTATTTTAATTAACGAGGAATGTTTTATGTTTGTTTAAAACGTTTATTAACATCTCGTAGTTTTTCTCAGACGAAATTTATGCTTTAAATATGGTTACTTTAAATAGCTCCATACAAACACAACTATTAGACATAACTACATCCTCTTTCAAATAACCCCAAAAGAGAAACACATTTCAATATCAATAATATCGCCTATTTTCTAAAATAATTAAAAAGTACTGTAACAGCCATGAATAGCAATAGAGCATATTACGAATCCCCTTCTCTTATTCTAAATATCTGAAAGCTTTAAATCAAAATTATCTTAAACTAATTTAATCACATGTAAGTACATTACTACGCCAAGATATAAAGAAAAAGTTTGATATTCCTCTAGACACTATATTTTTATTCCAATAATGGTACAAGAATTCGAAAATCTACCTTTTAACAATATTGAATGTAGAACTGAAAATCGAATACTTGATTGAACCGAGAAGTTAATATGTTTTAAGCTATCGTGGTTAACAAAATCACTTTCATCTCATTTAAGCAGATATTACTTTCAATTCTTTCAATTAGTGCGTAACGAGAATTTTTTGCAAAGTGCTTACCGACTTCATAATCGTTCGAAGAATGTCGACATCCGGAACTACTCATTGTCTGGGAAAGTAAGCAGATAGAAACGGGCTATGGGCAGTACTATGTAAATACATTTTATAGAGTTGGACAAACATCTCACCATTCAACAGTTTCAAGAGCGTTTACTTACTGTGGTGTTTCTAGTAATTTGTACTTGTATAGGTTTCAATATGAAATTAGTTTGTTAATTTGTAACGTTTGCTCCTGAATTAAATACTCATTATACTTAAAATATATCTATTCCTCGCGCGAAAAGGCGATAACTGAATCCCATCCACTATACGCGAAGCGGCGCTGAAGAACTGACGGAGTCTTTCCCTTTCCATTTAAAGCGAGAAGCATAAGTACACATAACGCAGCAGAATAAGTATTAAAGGAAATTTCACTACCAGTTCCAGTCTGCTTTTGAAAATATCCCAGAGATTACCTGACCCGTCCTGTTCCTAATTCCTCTACTTGCTTTTCTCCCCATGCTGTCCTGGTAGCGTTTACTGTCTCGCAGAATACCCTCAACCCTTATCCAGAAGGCACTAAAGGAGATGGCAGCGTTCACTGTTAGCCTGAAGTCGCCTTAAACTACCCGTAATTCACCCTACCAGACCGCCTTTATTTAACTATACCGATTTAATTCCCGAGCGCAAATTTAAGCGCGTCCAGGAAAGCAATAGTTCACTAAATTTAATTTTGGTTAACGTTAAAGCACGCAAAATTTCCCATCGCTGCCGCTATAATCCCGAAGCTACCTCCTAGAGATTGTCCCACTAGAAACTCATCTGGAGAACCTGCCTTAAACGCATGGAAACGCCATCCAGAAGCTTACCGTCCGCACCCTCGTACATCGAGTTCACCGCCATATTAACGCATAAATTTCGCTTATCAGCTACAAACCAAAGGCTGTCGACCCGCTAGAATTGAAGCCGCTGCCGTCTCCGGAGTTACGCGCTGCACACCTATGATAGCAGTGGACCAGGCTGCAGGCTTTAAAAACTAAAGCTGGCTCCAGGTAACTTAAAAGCTAGCTTAATAACACTGCAAATTACAGTCGCCGGGCTTTGTCAAAAATTCAAGGCCGAAGATCAAATCTGCGAGTACAAAAGAGCTACGAGGACCATTTTCTCGAGAACTGACGTGCGTGCTGATTGTCCGAGTCAAACGGCCTACCTAATCCCTTTTCTGGAAGATCCGGTGTGCGTACTAGTAGAGCGTCCCCGCCGAGCCCGCATACGCTCCAGTATCTTGGGCTGCAGCCCGAGCCATCAATATTATTTTGTAATGTATAATTCATTTTGTTTTAATAATGTACACATTTATAAACATTATTTGTATTCTGGTAATTATCTGGTGTTTTTACTGATCTATCATATATTTGAGTAAACGTATTTCTCCGACTTTGAGCTAAACCCGAGGTAATAATTTTGGGCCCCTTAGTAAAGGGGGGAAACGTCACACATTTACTCAAATTCATTTATTTGTCTACATGTGGGTGAAGCAATAATCTAAAAACCATCTAAACTTAATAAGTCTGATTTTTAATACAACTTTTCCTTATTTATAACTGTAGCTTTAAATATGTTCGAGAAAAAAACACTTACGTTGCCCTTGTTTCACATTCGCAGAAGTGACCAAAAAAATCTTAAAGTCTTGATCATTATTTTCATCTATGAGATTACGAATTTGATTACTTGATTTTAAAAACAAATTCGTGTATAGCAAAGTTTAAATCAAAAGGGAAATTTGGACTTATTAAGAACAATATAATCTCAGGTTGATTTTTACGTTCGGGTTACTTTGTCGACTAAAAGTTTCGCTATGCCAACACGATTAATTAATAACCATGTTGATAATAACGGAGTGTGCAGCTTTCTTTGTTGTTTTAGAATTTTCCAAGGTACGATTTATGCATTCTACAACTAAGGAAATTTCATTTTCGCCTTAAGTCGGCCCTGAAAGCACGAATGGCGAAGCTTCGTCGTATTTCATAGTAGTATATCATGCATCTTCTTTGTGTCTGTGATTTATTGTTCGTTTTGCTGAAATATTGTCACTTATATCGACCGTAGAGTAAATTTATGCTACACGTGTTTCGCAAATTGGACAATAGTGCGCCGGTTAGCTCATTTTTGAGTCTATATTTCATGGCGTGGCTTATTGTAGTTGCATTGTTAATTGTACGAAAAACTGCGCTACATTGACCTCCTGTCATTCCGCATAAAATATGTTACCGAAACAATTTAACGATAGATAAAATAAATGAGAAGCACGCGGTACATTTTGATTTGCATAATTTTTCCATTTATATGTTTTTTGTACCTGAATATACGGCTATCACAATATAACTTGATACATTAGAATTAACAAGCGGTCATAAAATTTTCAGCAATATTAGCCAGAGGCGGGCGCCAATAAAAGCACTTGCGGAAAGGTGCCTTTCATCAGGTCTGTCGGAGAATGGAGTTGAGCTTATTTAAATGTTATGTTGTATGAAATTCCTACCTCTACGAATAATTTGAGATTAAAAATAAAAATAACGAACATTTTCAACATTTCAGAAATATGTACTTAATAAATTTATTACATCTGATAGTTATTCTGCGATAACTTTGATTTTCGGTATCTTATGCAAATTGTCAAACAAGCCGACTGCAAGTTATCAAAGTAATGGTATTTCGTTTTCTTGCTTTTGTAACACTGTTAAATTTTTATGCAACATTCTGGAACTGCAATATGTATATTTTACTTGCAAAATCTAAACTAAACGATATCAAACAAAATATCTCTTTTGAAAAATGTGTGTTTGCAAAATACCAATAGTTACAGTATTTATATCGATGAGCAAAAAAAAAGTTCTGCAAGGGTTTCTTTGGAGTTTTGAAATCATGCTTATTATAACACCAAAAATATAAAGCTGCTGTTTCACATTTGTTACAATATGAGGATATGCTCTTCTTTTCCTCCTTCTTCTGCAGGCTTTGGAAATATGTCCGTTACGTTTCTTCCTAGAAGTCTTGATCACGGTCATGATCACGTTGCTATATTAGCCACTGTCAGCTACTGTCTATAAAATGTCGATGACAATTATTAGGTGTAATTTTCTGTTAATATAATACACATAACTTTAAAATTCCAAAGATATATTTGATGACCTAGCGCGACTTTTCTCATGACAGTTGAACTCACTTAGCCAAGCCTAATTTTTTTGTGTAAGCGGCCTCCACGATCTGGCCGTTGGAACCCGATGTAGATGATTCGAAAATGTTTCTAGGTAGTAACGCGAGTGGTGCAGAAAGTAC